>JAZKJV010006301.1:0-70000 GCA_037367405.1 Ottelia alismoides
GCTCGAGGCATAGGGCCAAACCGCTGCCAGTCTGGGCAAGCGGTTTGGGGTCTTCAGCGATGGCTTCACTGAGCGAATCTGGCGATCACCGGCATGGTCCGGTTGAACGTTAGGGCGATGTCCGCCGCGTTGGGCTGGCCTTGTGGAATGCCGCAAGGCGAGCCATCGCAGGTCGTCAGGTTCGGGTTGGCGTAGATGCCAATTTCCGGCGAGATATAGCTCATGATGTCGCCGAAACGGTCTTCGATACCGTAGCCGTAGGAGAAGGCAAAGCGACCCGGTACGCCCCCGGCGTGGGCGCGGTCATGCGCCGCGCCGAGCACATGTCCGAGCTCATGGGCCAACGTGTAGTCGGAGCAAAAATAGTAATTGTCGGTTCCATAGCTGACCACGGCGAAGGTCTGCCCGCGGGTCAGATCGGTACTACCGCTTCCATTCACCCAGGCGATGCCACAAATCGCGCCCTGACTGCTGGAGCGGAATGGCCTGAGCAGCGCCACCGCGTCCGCGCCGAAGCGATTACGCCAACTGCTGACGTTGGCAAATGCGCCTTGGCGGTCGGTCAAGTTGTTCAGCGCCTGCGAACTGCTTCCCCCATTGGAGTAAGTCACCAACCTGGCGCCAACTAAGTTGAAGCGCCCGGCCACCTGACTATCGACCAACGCCTGGTTGGCCAAGTCAAACAGGTGGTTGAGCCGAGTGCTCAAGTTGGGTCTGTTCATCCCTGCCGTGTAAAGCACCAAGACGTCGACCAAGGCGTTGCCGTTTTGCGCCGCGGCGCGGGCTGCGCGGCGCTTTGGTTTCTTTGCCGCGACGACTCCTTTGTTCGCTTGCGCCGCAGCCACCGCTCCAGCCGCGCGTGTGTCAGGATGTGCGATCCCGTCATCTTGGAGTGAGCCGGGGGTCAGACCGGATGAGGCCACATCGACCAGCCAATTGCGGGTATTGACCGGTTCAAACTGATAAACCCCGGCCGGGGTGCCAATTCGTCCAACCACGGACCCATCGGATGCCAGCGTGAGGATGGCGCGAAAGCCGGACGGTAGGCCCTCTATGGATGCCACCCAGGTCAGGTCGCCGTTGTCGTGCGGCCAAACGTTGTCCTGCGTCAGCTGATAGCGGCCACTGGGCAAGTCGACCGAATAGCGATCGCCTTTTTTACCCTGGCGCAGCTGCTTGATGGGGATGTCGACGGAATACACGGAGCCGGTGGCATGGTAGCGAAAGGTATCAGGCAGGGGTGAATCCGGCTTTCGGTAAGACAGAAGCGTCGGCATTGGCGTTGTGCTGTCCGTCGTGGGTGACCAGACGCCGTCGCCATTGCGTCCGGTAATATTGACCGCTTCCCAGCCGCCAGCCGCATTACGCGTGACGATGTAGTTGTAGCCGTTCAGCAAGCGGCTGATCAATTCATTCCAAGCGCCGTTTTGCGGTCGTGCCCAAACGCGGTCGTTGGCTAGTTCCGGCGCGAATTGAAAGCGGATGCCGGAGGGTTTGGCCCATTCGGCCAAGACCGCGCTCAGGTTCTGCTGTTGATCGGTGGTTTTAGCTTGCGCCAAGTGCGAGGCATCCTGACTCATCGCGGCAAAGGACAAAAGCGTGATGCTCAGCCCGCAGGCCAGTCGGTTTGAAATATTGCGTCCAGGTCTCATCTGAATTTACCTCGAAGGCGGGATACGAATCGCATTGCGGGTCACAAACAGCGTCATAATCCGGCGGCGAACCCGTTGGGTGCTCCGTACGCTTTTCCGCTATGTCCGGCCCTTGTCGGGAGGGCGCAGCCAGGGACTCAAAGCGATCCGACTGTTTTCGTATCGTTCTATTTTTATCACGAATGGACCGGAAAATCTGCGCGGGGTTTCCCTTCTTGCAATTTTTCAGACGCGCCCAAAGCTGGTGCATTCCGTTAGACTGCCGCGCCTAGGCTAAGCCGTCGACAACACTTCAACCAGGAATCGAATCACCAGGCATGCGCGAAAAACTCCCTTGATTCTAGTGGCGTTCTCTGCGTTGGCGGCGCTATCCGGCCGACCGTCAGGCAGTTTTGCAACGACACTGGGAAATCCATAAGACGCTTCGCTAAAATTGCTGGCTTTATTGCAACGTCGGGTTGGCACGACTCTCGCGACGATGTACTGACAACATGAGGCGGGCTACGGACCGCTGGACACTCCAACCGAAGAGCCATGCAAACCTATTATCGACATACGAAAATCATTGCCACCCTTGGGCCTGCCACCGATTCGCCGGAGGACGTGCGGCGACTGATTACCAGCGGTGTCGACGTGATCCGTCTGAACATGGCTTACGCTGCGGCTTCCTGGGTCAAAAAGCAGGTCGATTCGGTGCGCGCGGTTTCCCTCGATGTGGAGCGGCATGTCGCCGTGATGATGGACCTGAATGGTCCAGAGGTGCGGACCGGCGAGGTTGAATCCGAACTGGAACTGTCCGTCGGCGAGATGTTTGACCTATGCTCGGGAAGTCCGCTGCCGGGACGTAACGGTGTGACGGTCAGTTATCCGAATCTGCCGGCGGAAGTCGAAGTCGGCAACCCGGTGCTGCTGGACAACGGTCAGATTCGCTTGGAAGTCGTCGAGAAGGCCGATGATCGACTGGTTTGTCGCGTTTTGACGCCTGGCCGGCTGGGGTCGGGACAGTCGGTGAAGGTGCCGGGGGTCACCCTGGGATTGCCGCCCCTGACGGAGAAGGATCACGCGGATCTAGCGGTCGGCGTGGCCGCGGGTGTCGATTTTGTCGCCCTGTCCTTCACGCGCCGCGCCGAGGACTTGGAACACCTGCGCCAAACCTTGCGCGACCTTGGCTCGCGCGCCCGGATCGTTGCCAAAATTGAGGATCAGGCGGGTTTGCGCAATCTCGACCCGATCGTTGATGTTGCCGATGCGGTCATGATCGCCCGGGGCGATCTGGGCGTCGAAATCGAATATCACATTCTGCCCCTGGTCCAGTCGCGGATCATCGAGGCATGCTTGCGTCGCGCCAAGCCGGTCATTGTCGCCACTCAACTGCTAGAGTCGATGATGACCTCCCCCACGCCAACCCGCGCGGAGATTACCGACGTCTCCAATGCGATCAAGGAAATGGTCGATGCGGTGATGCTATCCGGCGAGACCGCGACAGGTCGATACCCGCACGAGTGCGTGACCGTGCTGAAAAATATCTCGGAAAGTATCGAGCCTTCCGAGAAAACCCGCCTCAACGAACTGATGCGGCTCACCGAGCCAAAAACCAAGATGCTTCGTTCGGCCGCGCTTCTTGCCCAGGATCTTGCGCCTTCCGGCATCGTGGTGTTTACCCGCAGTGGCTCGCTACCATATCTGCTGGGCGCGTTGCGGGCACAGGCCGTACCCGTGTACGCCTTCACGGATGATGAGGCGCTGTTCCGCCAACTCCTGTTGCCATGGGGGATCGAACCGTTTTTGATGCGGTTTTCCGAAGATCCGGAAGCGACCATTCGCAACGCCTTGGACTATTTAAAGCGCCGTAGTTGGTGCGATGTCGGAAGTTGGCTGGTCGTGATCACCAATGCCCTAGCGCATGGCGAGATTATCGACACCATTCAGCTGCGTAAGGTGGTGTAGAGGCGCGGGCGGGTTTGTCGTCCGCGGCGCGGCGGTGGATTTTTTCGGCCTGACGTGCGAGGCTGGGCGCTCCAGTTTTCTTTTTGCTTATTTGTCAAATCGTTATGAGACTATTTTGCATGCGGGGCGTGATGTTGCTGGCGCCTCGTCGCGGTTCAAGATTTTTCCTGATTAGCGGCGAGAACCGGGTCTCGCAAGGTGTGAAACTGTCATGACCGGATTGACGCTGTCGCCCGTGGGTCAACCGGCAAATTGGTCGGCACCCGGCGAACCCTGCCTCATGGTGATATTTGGCGCGTCAGGCGACCTGGCGAAGCGGTTACTGCTGCCCGCGCTCTATAACCTGGCCGCGGACGGATTGCTACCAGATCGGTTCGCGATCGTCGGCGTCGCCATGGACAACATGACGACCGACGAATTCCGCGTCCGCATGTCTGGCAACATCCGTCAATACCACACCCGCCCGGATTTTGACGAGGGCGTCTGGAACAAGCTTTGCGAGAGGCTGCATTACAGCTTCGGCACCTTCGAGGATCCGGGGACTTTCGAACGCCTAAAAAGCCTGATCTTGCGTCTGGATGGCGAGTACCGCACGTCTGGCAACGTTCTCTATTACAAGGCGGTGCCGCCGTCGGTATTTGGGCTGATCTCCAGCAACCTGCAAAAGGCCGGTTTCAAGGATTTTCCGGGTTGGAAGCGAATCATCGTCGAAAAGCCGTTTGGCACTGACCTCTCCTCGGCTCGGGTCATGAACCGCCAATTGCTTTCGTTTTGGGACGAAAGCCAAATTTTTCGCGTCGATCATTATTTGGGCAAGGAGACGGTTCAAAACATCCTGGCGTTTCGTTTCGCCAACGCCATGTTTGAGCCGCTCTGGAACAAGCAGCACGTTGACAACATTCAGTTCACGGTCTCCGAGTCGGTCAGCGTGGAGGGGCGTGGCGCCTACTACGACCATTCCGGCGTGTTGCGCGACATGATTCAAAATCACCTCCTGCAGATGCTGTCCTATGTCTGCATGGAGCCGCCGAATTCGTTCGCCGCCGACGATATTCGTAATGAGAAGGCCAAGCTGCTGCGCGCGGTTCGCATCTACACACCGGATCAGGCGATCAAGAACAGTGTCAGGGGCCAATACGGGGTGGGCGTAAAAGCCGATGGTTCGCCCTGTTGCGACTATCGGCATGAGCCGGGCGTCGATCCGCAATCGAATACCGAAACCTACGCCGCGCTGCGCCTTTATATCGATAATTGGCGTTGGGAGGGGGTTCCGATCTATATCCGTTCCGGTAAGTCGCTGTGGAAGCGTGGCACGGATGTGGTCGTCGAGTTCAAGAAGGCGCCGGAGGCGCTGTTCCGAGGAACTTCGGTGGCGAAATTGGGCGCGAATCGGCTGATTTTTCAAATTCAGCCGGAGCAGTCGATCCAGACGTTGTTCCAGGCCAAGATCCCCGGTCCGACCATGCAGCTCCAGCCGGTGAACATGCGGTTTGACTACGGCGAGGCTTTTCAGGCGTCACGTGGAACCGGCTATGAGGTGATGATTTACAGCTGCATGCTCAACGATGCCACGCTGTTTTCTCGGACCGACCTCGTGGAAGCGTCATGGCGCATCGTTCAGCCGTTCCTTGACGCCTGGTCGGTTTGGCCGTCGCAGGATTTCCCGAATTATCCGGCGGGCTCCTGGGGCCCGAAGCAGGCTTCCGAACTGATCGAAGGCGACGCGGGCCGCCGTTGGTTTGAGATCGTGACCACAGAGATGCTCGCTCGCGTTCCGTTGTTCGAAGGCAGTTCGCCGCTACTGCTCAGTCATCTCAGCATGTCTCTGCGACCGCGACGCGCGGCGGAGGGCGATCTGATCTATCGAAAGGGCGATGTGGGCCACGAGATGTTCATCATCTGCCGTGGTAGCGCTGAGCTGGTGGATTCTCGAGGACGCGTCTGCATGGAACTGCATGCTGGCGACTGCTTCGGCGAAATCGCCTTACTGCTCTCCGGGGTGCGGATAGCGACCGTCAGGGCGAAGAGCCTGTGTGATCTGTTTGTGCTGGAAAAGCCTGATTTCGACCGCATTCTCGCCGACCATCCCGTCTTCGCGCATGCCATGGTCAAAATTGCAAACGAGCGCTTTGAACAGATCGAGGGAAAGGAATTCCCCGGTCATCTGCTGCCCGTGCCCATCTAAGGCGCGGGCGCGCTTGGAAGTACGGCACGTCGCGCCAGCGGGGCGCGCGCCCGCCGCCATCGGCCGCGACCTTAAAGGGAGCTGGGGGGACTCCGGGCTGCCTTAATGCTTGCTTCGCGGGTCGCGTGGCTGATCGGTCGAATCACCACCCGATTCGACCGAAACGGCCCGATACCCCAACAAGTGCGTTGCGTGTAATCAGGCTCTCATGATTCGATCGGTTTGGGCGATGCCGGAAGCGATTTCTGCGCAGTCCTCCGTCTCGGTTGGCCTCTAATCGCTAAGCTTTGCTTTAGCGTCTTTCGGTGTAGCGCAAATGAGGCATTTGCGACCCCGGCATTCTGCAGCTTTTAGACGGCTGCGATTCGTCGGGCTGCGAGCTTCCTGGGACGTTAAATCCTCGCGTATTATCGCTAGTTTCCGTCTTCAAGATCGTGCGGCGTCCATCGATACGGACTCCATTTTCGATACTCGATAGCTGGGGAATGCCAGGCGTGGTCGGGTTTCCTTCCACCCAACCATTTAGAATCGAATTGGTATTTTTGCCAACAATCTTAGTTTCTCTATTTCTCGTCAGCCGAGTATCACGCGATACTCAAACTCGGAACGAATCCGCGGTATTGCTTGTGGTGTTTTGTCGTCAAGGTCCCGTAGTCGACCGTTGCACGCTCTCCGATAGGTTAGCCGCATGGCATCCGTTGATCGCGAACATCGGTTGAGTTTAGCGTGGATCTTTGATGCTACGCCCGCTTCAGGGTGGTTCTCACGAAAATCCTTAGCCTCTTGAAAACAAGTAATAAATTCTGGTTCAGTGGGGTTGCCGCGAAGTTGTGGGGCTTTTTGATTAAGCGCACTCCTTCTGTTTAATGGCTACGCGACTGTCGGTTCAGTAGGCATTTCGGTGGTCTATTCGTGTCAGCCTAAGTCTTGGCGAAAGTTCAGGGTACTGAGGCTTGCTATCGCGTTGGCTGTCCTAGGATTCCGCAACTCTCTAGACCCATGCGTCTTGCGCTTGGGACCTCTGTCGGCGTTCGGGTCATTCAAACTGCCCTTCGCGTTCCGGTTAACCGGCATGGCCGATAGGGCTTTTGATTTTCAGGCTGCCGATGCCCGGTATCGCGGGGATAGCGACGGAATAACGGACCAGTATTCGTGTTCAAGCTGGCTCGCTTTAAGTATATTGAATAATTTTGATATGTGGTGAATATCCCAATATATGACCAAATGCCGAATTCCCAAAATTCAGGGCTCTCAGCCGCAACTTTTCCTGGCTGTCTCGGCTTAGCCGGCGAGCGCCGCGCGGGGATGGATGCAAACCTTAGTCTGTCCTAGGTGTCTCACTGATGGGATCTTCGAAGCGTTAGGGCTTCGCGCGGGTGTATTCTTGGGGAAGCATGTCGCTTAGGCATCGCCATATATATGTTGCGAATATTCGCCGACTCTCTTGGCGATGGCTTTCTTGTGTCCATAAAATGGGTGATCGGATGTAATTAAAATGACTACAAGTTCGCGTCGCAAGAGTATTAGGGAATAGAGCGTAAGATTTTCCGACACCCATTTTTTGTTTATATAACGCATTGAAAAAAAAGCCGTTTTTTTATTTTTCGAAAATCTTTATATTCCTCTTGCGGAGAATATTAATTCGGGTATAAATACACGCCAGAGATTATGTTCCCTGGGTGGAGTTAGCCAATGACTAAAGACGAACTTGCAGACGTTAGAGCGGCAGTGCTCGCTGCTCTGGTTGAGTACGAGAGCATGAAGAAGAACAAGCGCACGGAAGCCGTAAAGAAGGCCATGCGCAGCACAATAGCTGCGACGGCCTTGGGCGGTGCGGGGTTCTCGTTGGCTCACTCCGACCGCGAGTCAACGCGCAGCCTCTATGAAGAGCATCGGATCGGGGTTGACCTCGGCGCTCCGCAAGACGCTGCGCCAGTTGCGGCCCCAGCTGTGGAGCAGAAGGTTAAGCAGGCTGAGCAAAAGGCTGCCGAGCAAAGGCAGGCTGCCGAGGAAGCGAAGCGAAACAAGCAGGCGCTGGCAGACGCGGCTCGACAAGAGAAGGCTGCTGAGGCTGCGAGGAAGAAACAGGTCGAGGAAGAGGCTCGCGCCGAGAAGGTTGCCGAGGCGGAACGAAAGAAGCAAGCAGCCGAGCAGGCGCGCGCGCAGAAGGCCGCCGAGGAGCAGCAACATAAATTGGCTGCTGAGCAGGCCCGCGAGCAGCACGTCGCGGAATTGGCGCAGCGTAAACAGGCTGCTGAGCAGATGCGTGCTCAGAAGGCCGCCGAGGAGCAACAGCACAAGCTAGCTGCGGAGCAAGCCCGCAAGGAGCAGGTGGCTCAGCTTGAGCAGCGCAAGCAGGTGGCACAGCAAGCGAAAGCCGAAAAGGCGGCTGAAGAGCAACGCTTGAAGGTCGCTGCCGAGCAGGCTCGCAAGAGCCATCTCGAGGAACTTGCGCAACAAAAGCAGGCTGCTGATGAGGTTCGTCGCGAGCAGGTCGCCGAAGCTGCTCGCCGCAAGCAGGCTATCGCCGAGGCTCGGCAGGAGCGGCTGGCGGAGGCTGCCCGCCTCAAGCAGGCTGCCCTGGAGGCCAAGAAGCTGGCTGCGGCGGAAGCCGCGAAGGCTGTGGCGCCTGCCGCAGCGGTCGCTGTTGCGACCTCTGCCTCGAGCGATCAAGGTCATGGGCAGATGGCTGATGCCATGCATCGTGAGCAAACCATCAAGGGCGCTGTGCACTTCGGATTTGGTAGTCGGAACCTCGCGATGGCACACAAGGAGCGTCTGGACTCCTTGGTTCAGCAATTGCCAGCTGGCGCGGAACTTACCGTTATCGGGCATACCGACTCGCGCGGCAATCGGAACTACAACTATGTGCTTGGTAAGAATCGCGCCTTGGCGGTAGCTCAATATCTGACCGATAAAGGGGTCAGCATTAAGTTGGTCGGCAGCAAGGGTGAGAATTCAGGGTCCAGTGGCTGGATGGCCAGACGCGTCGATATCGTGTTGGCCTACAACGCGCCGGAAGCAATACAGGTTAACCTACCACCGGTACTCGAACGCCATGCAGCCAAGTCTCGTGCTGATGCGTCCAAGGTTGTGAGCTTGAATGATGCCGGTCGGGTTACCAGCAAGCATCGTCACC
Source organism: Ottelia alismoides (assembly GCA_037367405.1). Taxonomy (NCBI): domain Eukaryota; kingdom Viridiplantae; phylum Streptophyta; class Magnoliopsida; order Alismatales; family Hydrocharitaceae; genus Ottelia; species Ottelia alismoides. The sequence goes on from JAZKJV010006301.1 coordinate 8,924, forward strand.
GCGCTGCTGCCGATCATCATGCGCATTTGAGTCCTGCGCTGAAACACAATCGGCGCAGTGAGGCGGCCCATGTGGCGGCAACCAACTATCGCGACGAAAGCGTTGCTGTTGGTGGTGGTTTCGAGGAGGCAACAGGCGGTCAGACCAGCCATGGATTGGATGAAAAGCTCCGCGTGAGTGACGGCAACTTGGCAAAGATGCGACCGGGTTCGGAAGTCGTTAATGCTCGGGGTGCTGGCGCGGGCGACAACAACTAAGAACGCTCACTAGACGTTGGGTTGTGAAAAACGCCTCTGGGGTGTATCCCCAGAGGCGTTTTTTTTGCGGGTCATGGACGTAGGGGGCGGAACGAAAAATCCTGCATTGACGCCCAACAAGTCTTTTTGATTGAGTGTCTCGCGGCGTGACCGGAGCGCCCCTTCAAGTTCCGCCGAAATATCTGGATGCACAACGGAACTCTCGCTGAGTTCGCCGATCGAAGCTGGTAACGGTTCTCAACATGATAACCATTCTTGTTTGAGCTATACTATTCTCAACTTCTACTTTCGTTGTTTGACATGTACATCTGCATTTGTAAGAGCGTCACCGACAAGCAGATTCGCGAAGCCGTCCAACTTCGTGGTGTTGAATCCGTAAAAGAATTGCGGCAAGAACTCGGTGTTTGCCAACAATGTGGCCGGTGTGGCCGCGATGCGCAGCAGATTTTACGTGAGTGTCGTCAGCAGTCAGTCAGTCAAGTCGGCCTGTGAGCGGTTGCGGTACTCATTGATCGATCCAAAAGACCTTATTTCAGATGCGCCTTGCGCGCAGCCACGGCAAACATGCTACTAGCCTATAGGCCAGCTAGGCTGCTGAGGCGCGATTTTGGGTGGGGCTAAATTAGTGCGGCAATACTTTCGGCCGCCCGCTTGACGTCAAGAAATATCAGGCCGAGTTTGGCGTTCGGTTTGGCCATGACGGTCAAGACAGCTTCATTTCCAGCGTATGTCATTAGCACGTACCCGCGATTACCTTTAATCAAAACCTGTTCGAGTGAGCCGCGCTCGAGTTCCTGGGCAGTGCGATCGCCAAGCGATAACATGGCGGCGCTCATTGCGCCTACCCGATCCTCATCAAGACCGTAGGGCAGTACGGACGCCATCATCAATCCGTCCGTCGAGATGACGCCGGACGCCTCGATATCAGCCGAGGTGCCGTTCAACTCGGTGAGAATCGACTTCAACATGTCTGCGCGCATAGCAAATTTCTTCGTCGCTAAAGTTGTGATAGCAAGTGTGCCGCAATGGGCGGCACGGAGATCGCCGATCTTATTCGGCCAAGGCAGAGTAGCGGCGATTCAAAACCCAAGCCAGATTCACAAAATTCCGGATGGTTGAACTTTGGCATTCCGCTTATCACCAAGACAAATCGCTGAAAACCAATATATAACGGCCAAAAGCCGACCTTGCTGGCGCCAGCGGCATCGACTATTGCCCACGCGTTACTCGCCAAACCGAGACTGGTGTTCAAAAGACCAGAACGCCGCGAATACACCGTCGCCAATTCAGCGCTCAATGCGGCGAGTTCTTCCGCGACCTCGTGTTGGAATCCAACGGTGGCAAGATAGAATCCTTGCTGGTCGGCGATCAGGGCCTTTCCCTGGCTGGTCATGACCCGAAGTAGGCTCGGCATCTGCTGTTCCAGCGGCGACTGCTCACAGCGTGCTGGGCTAGTCAGTCCCTGCACCCAGCCCAGGTTCTGCGCATGATAAAGCAGGCTGGAGGCTTGCTGGAGGTCGTTCAATCCAGTCCATTCAACAAGTCGCTCGCTGCTCAATCGCGGCGATGACTCTTCTTGAAGCAAGGACTGAATCATTCGCCTTGAAACGTTTGGTTCCGATGATGACAGCGCGTAGAAGGCACCAGCGGGCGTTGGGTGAACGTAGCAGTCATCGGCCAATGCGAAATTACTCATCCTCGCTTTCCTCGGCTTCCTTTAGTGCGGGGTCGAGGGAATACAACAACGCCTGCAGCAAAACGCTCATGTCTTTTCGTTCGCGCGCATCAACCTCAAAGACGGGGATATTGACTCCCATTCGACGCAACTGAGCCTGATAGTCCTCTATCGTCGGATAGGCGCGAAGGTCCATTTGCGTAACCCCGATAACCACCTTGGTTTGATCGATAAATGATTTGAACGAGTCAAGAAAGAACCGCATATCCGTGAATGGGTCAGAGCGGGTGTTGTCAAGCAACAGGATCAGCCCCAGGCCGCCGGTTGTCAGAATCTGCCACATGAAGTCGAAGCGCTCTTGCCCTGGTGTTCCGTAGAGATGGATTTTTCGCCGTCCGCCAATTTCAGGACGCCGTAATCCATGGCCACCGTGGTGGCGGGCTTACGGCCCTTGGCCATGTCGGTGGCGGCTTCATCGGTCGTGACCGGGGGTATCGCTCAACGACGTGATCGCCGTCGTCTTGCCGGCACCCACGGGTCCGGTGAAGATGATTTTGTAGTTCGCCATTAGTCACCTAGGTTCGAGGTCAACGCCCAAACATGCGTCGCAAAATTCTCTTAAAGAAGCCCTCGGCGGGCGCAGCTTTACGTCCGCCATGGGGGGCTCAGCCGCGACCCCGGACTCATTGAGTTCGATCAAGCCGAGTGCCCTAGCCGCGCTAACGAAGGCGAAAGCATATTGCTGGCGAATTTCAGTGTCTGAATCACATCCATGATCGAACGCGGACGCTCACTCAGCAGGGCGGCAATTCGCATGGCGTGGGGGAAAACCAGCAAGCGCGTCAGGTTCGGCCAATTAAGCAGGTAAATCGGCTCGGTCAGGCTCACGTCGCTTGGAATACGGCCAGCCGATGTCCACAGTGCCACTTTCCAAACAAACGTCTCGATGCGTTCAATTTTTACGGATTCCAGTTGCGTCGCGCTCATTCCAGCTTGCGCCGCGGGCTTGATGGCCATAATGCCGTCAGTCGGGTCGCAATAATCCAGGTCGGCGATCGAATGCACCGGTACTAGGCAGAATGCGCGCAGCTGCTGCTCGTCCGCATCCATGACCAATTCCCGGCTTTGCGGGAAAATTGTGACCGGCTTCCAGCCGGTATAAAGCCGCATGGCGCAGCTGCTGTCTTTGGCGCGCTGACAAGCCGCGTGCAGGTAGCCTTGAAAGAACCGCCGTGGTTCATATTGGGCGATTCGCACTTCCTCCCGGGTTGCTAGGGTCTATGTCTTTTAGCGGACCCCGATGTATTCGCCGAAACCGCGAACGTCAAGAAGCATCGCGGCATGGGTAATTGACTTCGGGATTACGCCTGCGGAAAAAATCCGTCTAACCGCTTGTTGCCCAGACGCGAGGACTGTCTGCCTTGTTTTAGCTTTTTCGCTTTCCGCAACTACCGTTTCACTCGATGGGTCGGTTTCATCAGTGGAGGCGAGCGAGCGAGCTGCCTCGCTCTCGTTGTCCGGAGCGACGGACGAGATCGGCCGCGCCGGAGTAGTTCAACTCCGGCAATTCGCTGCGTTCATGACCTCGACGACTTCGATGCCGAAGACGCTCGGGAGACAGGTGCGGATGCTGGTTTGCGAGCGCGTGATTGGATGGGCGCAAACTCTCGATGGCGTTGGACAAAGCCTCTGGTGAGAGGGGCTTGGGGATACGCAAGGCAGAATCTGGGATGTCCGCTTGTGGATCTAGAGAAACCAGGAATGACCGCGCGTTCCGGGAATTGCTCGCGGAACGCCTTGAGTTGCTTTTTTTCCCTCGACACTGTAGACATCTGACGATCCCGGACATCCGCATCGTGGATTTCGACAAGGAGTGCTTGTTGGCCTGACGGCCCTTTGAAAAAGACCTTCAGTGCAGCGTAGGCGCGTGGGGTCGAAACCCAATGCGCAGACCTTTACGGCGGCATTTCGATCAATGCTCATCCCGGTTGTCCAAAAAGTGGCGGCCAATTTTTCCAGGCCTTTGCAAAGGGATTGTCCCGACTCCTCAAGTTTTTTTGCCATGTCCCAATAGTGAATCCCATCACGCGTTGAGCGATACAGGTCTAGCAGTCGAGATGAAGTTCCTCGCGACGCGATCCTTGAGAATCGCTTGCTCAAGAACGGCGCGAGCCGCTTCGATCTGACTGTACTCGATGTATTCACGTGCTTCCACCAACGGATCGCGTGTCGCGCTGGCTTGGGGAGAAACTGGTCGCGCCAGGACACGGAACCCAGTGTCCCTTTGGCCAAAACCGAGTGTTCGACGAACGGAATCGGTCGGCGTTTCGGTAGCCGCTTAAGATTTCCCTGAGGCCCTGGTAGTCTCGCGCCCGCAGCTTGGTTTGGCAATCCCGAGCATGCGCTTGCGCAACGCCTCGCCCCGCTCGCCCAAGGCAATAAACAAATCGATCAGCGCGCCGCATAGGCGACCGGCATCACCACGGTCAACTGAGGACCAGAATCCGGCGGGTGTGGCTCCGCAAGTCGGTGGGATCCCTGGCGACAGAATGCGACAAAAACTCGTCCAGCCGTTCGTTCCATTCCGCGGAAAACGAAGTTCCGATGCTTCGGAGGTCGAGAAAACCGGCTCAAAAACCGCCAACAACTCGGGCGGAGTGGCTCTGTCGCGTCTCGCAGGGAAACTAGAGGGAGGCTTCCGCGTTGTTTAGGGGGTTCGCTTGGGGTGGCGGCAACATAATTGCCTAAATGTAACAAATAAGCGGCGGAAATGCCGATAGAAGATTGTTGAATGGTCGGCATCGTCAAGCTTGGGAGAACGCTGGCTCGGTTTGGATCGGATGAAGCTGAACCAGGGAACTGCTTGAGCCGGCGTTGGCGTTGGCCGGAACCGGCAGCCGTTTGGACGGCGCGGAAATGCAGGTTGGTCATACCGTGGCTTTCCGCCCGTCCGCGCGTCAAATCGGTCAAGAAGCCCTGTGGTTCCGAAGGGTTAGAGCTGCGCCTTCGTTGCTTCCGCTTACTTCAACTGGCAGTCGCGGCCAAACGGGTCGGTGGGGCCTGGTGCGAGTGACCGCATTTTCGGTCAACTCGCCCCAGGCAAAGCTGGCACCTAGCTTAGAAGGTGACAACTAGGTCCCGTCGAAAACAGGAATTGATCCTTCTTGGTCGCGGCAAAGCCCGTGTCGCCGTGGCCCATTGTCAAATGCGGGTGGGCCATCGTTCCAATCGTAACGAACATTGGGCGAACGGTGATCCATTTCAGTGGTTTCCAGTTGAGCCAGCGGTCACCGCGTATAGCTGTTGGCGCCCGGGAAGAAGGTTAGGGTGCGTGCCGGTGAGGACCACGCGGAAGCCGGTCGTCGTCGCGGAACCATTCGGCGCACACCCACTGACAATCCCTCCTGATATCGTAGGTCAGGTAGTTGTTGAGGCCATACCAAGTGGCGTCCTGACCGCCGACAACTTTATTCGCAAACCCATGATCGTGTTGGAAGGTGTAATGCAACCCTTCGATGATGTCATGCTTGATCACAATGCTGTAGATACTCCAGTTGTTGTGATCTTGTTCGGAAATTTCGCCGGTTGTGCCGGTTACCGCTACCGACGATTCCTTTGTCGTCGCTGGTCCAGGTTACGCCGCCAATGCCGGACCAGGCGCCCAAGCCTTTGTCCCACCCGCCGTCCCAGCCACCGAAGCAGCCACCGAAGTCGCTGCCGGTGACGCCGCCCGCGGTGACCGTCCAGTTGGGATCGACCGGGTAGCTCAACAATACGCCGGTATGGGTGAACGGCTCGCCGTATTGCATGGTGTAGGCGTGTGAGTAGAAGAAGTTATCCGGCGCCGTGACAACCTCGTTGCCAATGATCGTGTAGAAGTGGCCGATCTTGGCGGTGATGCCGTTGCCGAATGGCGCGAAAATTTCGACATAGGCTTGCGGCAGGGCGATATCAAGGAATCGCTGCCCGTTTTTGATGAGATTCAGGTCCCAGTGGCCACGGGGCGAGCCGTAGGCCTGGGTGAACACCGCATCGGTGCCGTACATGAAGTCGAACCGCCCGCCGATATCCCATCCGCCGTCGGTCGCGACCGCGCGCTGTAGATAGAAGTACAGCTGGTTAAATTGCAGTTCGCTGTCGCGATCACCGAAAGTAACCGGGCCGTTAAAGCCTCCGCGTGGATTTCTGGCATTGTAGGTAACGCCCATATTCAGCCATCCGCCGAATTTTAGGCCGATATCCTTCATGAATTGGGTTTCATTGGGGTCGGAGACTATGAAGTCCATTAATCCAGTCGTTGCGCTCACGTCCCGAGCTTCTGCCGGTCCTAGCCCCAAGGCAAGCAGCGCACCCAAAAGAACTGCCGGTTGGCGATAGCGGGGGGTCAATATCTCTTTCTTCATTAGATCGATCTCTCCAAAATTTTGGCGGCTGCCAATTCACGAACCGCTTGCATCCGAGTTCAGCAACGATGATGCCAATATGTAATTCATAAAAATCAAATGGTTATGTTTGATTCGAGAAAAAAGCAGCACCACGACGGTGCGTTAGGTTATTTGAGTGCACTAGAAAGGGGAGTTTTGTCGTAATGCCGCAACTTTATGAGGCTGTTACGAAACAGGTGTTGTGCTGGTGCAACCAGGGTTGTTCGCCTACCAAGAGAGTGGCGTCGAAAACATTGATTTGGCCGAAAGTCGGTTCAAGGAAATCGGGGCGATTGACCCGATCTGAGCCTTACGCTGTTCCTGCCGATGCCGCCGCCGAGGGACCGCCGCGCCAAGTTTCGCCGCACTTTCGAATCTCTGACTCTAGTCCAGTCCGCGGGTTGAATTTGCGAACGGGGTCTCAATTCCGATCACGCCTCGAAACTCGGCTGTTGGCTTCTCGCGCTTCACGGCGGTTGGCTTTCGTCAGAGGGCGTGTTCCGGCGCGGGAAAATACCGGGCGAGCCTAGCGCGGACGCCGGCTACCCCAGGCGTTGGGCGAGAATCCGCCGGGTGGGCATTTTTCGGTCCGATCAAGAAATCAGTGCGCGTTGCCGCGAATTAGTCTGGTCCCGCGCGCCTTGGGTCGAATGCATCGCGTACCGCGTCGGCAAAAAGATTGGCCGGCAAGACCAACGCAAACATGAAGACGAACGCCGCGGCCAGCGACCACCAGACCGCCGGGTCGCGGGCCAGCTCCAGGCGCGCGCCGTTGATCATATTGCCCCAGGAATTGGTCGTCGGATCGACGCCAATGTTGATGTAGGACAAAACGGCTTCGGCCAGCACCAAGGCGCTGAAGTCCAGGGCAACGGAAATCAATATCAAATGAAACACGTTTGGCAGGATATGCCGCGCCAGCAAGGCAGCCTCGCCCACGCCCAGCACCTTGGCGGCCTGCACATATTCTGTCTCCCGGAGCTTAAGGGTTTCGGCGCGCAGCAGTCGGCATAGGCCGGTCCAGTTGGTCAGGCCCAGGATCAGGCAGAGAAAGAGCAGTCGCAAATCGGCGCGCAGCGCCAAGCTGGCAAAGGCATCCTCATGGCGGTTCATGTAGGCCTGCATGACCAGCATGGCTGCGGCGATCAGCAGGACATCGGGGATGGAATTGAGCGTCGTGTAAATGTATTGGATGACGTCGTCGAGCCAACCGCCGTAATAGCCCGCGACAATCCCCAGGAGCAGGGCTAGCGGCAGTGTGGCGAAGGTGGTCAGTGTGCCGATAACCAGTCCGGTGCGGATGCTTTTCAGGCTCTGGTACAGCACATCCTCGCCAACTTTATCGGTCCCTAGTACGTGATATTCCTGGGCCAGCGACCAGACTATCCCAGCCAACAAGCTCAGCGTCAGTATGGTGAGCCAAATCGCCCGCCATGGGACTTGGCTGCGTCGCGACATCGACCGCACCCAGGTTTGTCGCCAGCTCTGCTTGCCGCGTTGGGCGCGCCAGAGGGTCCAGGTGGCCAAGGCCAGGGTCCAGCTCAGTCCGCCCACCGCCAATCCAGTCAAAACGCGTCTTGCGAGGTCGCCGTCAACCGCGTCGCGTGTGTTGAGATGTTGACCGGCGTACGCCAGCGGCGGGAAGTCCCAGATCTCTTGGCCGCCAGCCGATCGGTGGCGCTCCTTCGCGTAGGCGTGAACCGCCAGGGGCGCGGAATAGGTTTTTTCCGTGTGGGTGCGCAGTGGCGTCAGCCACCAGTCCAACACGCTGAGCGGCTCGCTGCTGAACGTGCCGGCCCCGTCGGTTTTGGGGTGAAAGCGAATCGAGTCGAGAACGCCGATCAGCAAAAAAACCGTCAGGATGACGGCCGACACCATTGCGCTGGGGCTTTGCACCACTTTGCGCCAAGGTCGGCGCAGGTGCTCGCGGGTCCGCATGCGCCAGGCGGCAATCGCGAAGCTGGCCAGCACCGCCAAAAACAGGGCGTCGGTCCAAAACAGCGTCGGCATGCCTTACTCCAGCCGGACCCGGGGGTCGGCGAGGGTGTAGGACAGGTCCGTGAGTAGTAGGCCGACGATGTAGAGCGCCGAACCAAGAAAGACCATCGATCGGACGATCGCGAAGTCCTGCTGGTTGATTGCGTCGATCACATAGCTGCCAAGGCCAGGAATGCCGAAAAACGATTCCGTGATCAGGCTACCGGTGAACAGGAGCGGCAACACGGCGACAACGCTGGTCAGAATCGGGATCAGCGCATTGCGGAATACATGCCCAAACAGCACCCGCGGCTCGTCAAGGCCCTTGGCGCGGGCGGTGCGGACATAGTCTTTTTCGATTTCTTCAAGAAACAGCGTCCGATACCAGCGCGCTCGACCGCCCAGACCGGCGACCAGACCGACCAAGACGGGCAAGATGGTGAAGCGCAGCGCGTTCCAGCCGTCGCCATAACCCGAAACCGGCGTCAGTTGCAGCAGTTTACTGATCAGGTACTGGCCGCCAATGATGTAGAACAGTGTCGATACCGACATCAACACCACGCAGCCGGCCACGCCCCAAAACTCCAGATAGGTGTTCCGAAAAAACACCAGCAATAGCGACAAGCTGACCGTGACCGCCAGCCCGATGAATAAAGAGGGAATCGCAATGGCCAGCGACGGTCCCATGCGCTGGCGAATATCGGCGCTGATGTCGCGGCCGTTGTCCGATCGGCCGAAGCGAAACAGAAACAGCCCCGCCGACTTTTGCACGAAGATGGTTTGGGTCAATTTACTTGCGCCTTCCGCGTCACTGTTCCAGAACAGCGGCTGGTCATAGCCCCGTTCCTGCTTCCATTTAGTGATGGCTTCAGCCGTGACGTATTTTTGGCCCAGGTGCATTCGTGCCATCGCCTCCGGTGTGTTGACCACAAAAAACAGCAGAAAGGTCAGCAGGTTCACGCCGATCAGCAGCGGTATGGCATAGGCGATTCGCCTGAGCAAGTAGGCGGTCACAGCGGGCTGCTCCTTAGCCGCGCCCGGTAAACGCCGTATGCCGGCCAGATGCCCAGCAACACCAGCGGCAGTATCAAGGCCAACGGCCAATAACGCGGGCGGTTCCACTCGGCGCGCCGTGCCTCTCGGGACGCGACGTCAATGCGCAAATATTTGAGGCTGTTGTTTGCCATCAGATTTGTCTTTCGATTGCGATACCAATCGTGGTGGAGTCCGTAGCTCTGGCGATGGAAACCGAACGCCCAGGGGGCGTCGCGGCGCAAGATGTCCTGCATCTGCTGGATGAGCGACGCGCGTTGGGGGGTATCGTCCATGTTGCGCATTTGCTCGAATAGCCGATCGAAATCTGGGTTGCGGTAATTCGCGGCGTTTTCGCCGCCTTTGCCGACCTTGGCGTTTTCCCCATACAGCAGAAAAAAGAAGTTCTCCGGGTCCGGGTAGTCGGCGTTCCAGCCCCAGCGAAACAACTGGGCGTTGCCGGCTGACATTTTCTGTTGAAACTGGTTGTAGTCCGTGGTGCGCAGGATCAATTGAATGCCAAGTTTTTCAAACTGCTTGCGATACCACGACAGGACCGGCTTATCATCGGGGCCGGATGAGGTGGTGTCGAGATAGAGGACCAACGGCTTGCCGGTAGACGCTTCGATGCCATTTGGATAGCCGGCCTCGGCCAGGAGCCGGCGCGCCTCGCCGAGCGGCTTGCGCCTGGGCGCCCCCTCAAACCAGTCGTAAAGGAAGGGGTTTATGCCGGCGCTGCCTTCCGCATGGCCGAACAGTCCTGGCGGCAAAAGGCCTTGCGCGGCGATGCCACGACCGTTCGAGAATATCGAAATAAATTCTTCCTGATCGATCGCCAGACTGATGGCGCGTCGCAGTTTGGCCTTGGGCTCGTCCAGCCCGCCAACCACCGGGTCGAGCATGTTGAAGCCCAGGTAGAAAATCGAGGTTTCCGTCGCTGTCTGCAAGTGGATACCCTTGGCGCGCATTTCATCGGTCAATTCGGCGCTGCCCTGGCCGCTGAACTGAATGGCCTGGTCGAAATTGTCCGAGGCAATCCCGGAGGCGTCGTAATAACCCTGTAGAAACTTGTTCCAATAGGGAATCGTTTCTTTCTCCAGAGAGAAAACCACCTTGTCGATGATCGGCAGCCGCGCGCCCGCGTCGGCGAGCAAACCGTCCGCGGCATCGCTCGGTTCGCCAGAGGCGGGATAGGTGTCCATGTGGTAGTTGGGATTTCGTTCTAGCACCATCCGCCGATTCGGATTATTTTCCGTGAGCACATACGGCCCGCTGCCCACCGGATACCAGTCCAGCACCATGTTTTTGGCGATCAGCCCCGGTTGGGAATAAAAGGCGTCAGCCTCCCACGGCATGGGCGCGAAAAATGGCATCGCGAGCCAGAAGCGAAACTGCGGATATTTACCACTGAGCCTGATCGTTAAGTGCCGGTCATCGATGATCCGCACGCCCGCGAGTTCATAGGCACGCAGATCGAAAAAGCCGGCGGCATCAACGCGCTTTTTGTAATCCGCGGAAAGTTGGTCGCCCAGTTCCTTGAGGCCGACTATGTAGCCCGACATCATTTCGGCAATCGGCGAATGAACCGCCGGGTGAACCAGTCGCTTGATCTGGTAGGCGTAGTCTGCCGCCGTGACCGCGCGGCTGCCGGTTTCGGCAAAATCCGCTAGCGTGTCGACATCGGCCAACTGCGTCGCAGTCAGTTGGTGATAGCGGTGTTGGCCGTTTGGCGTGGTCGCGAATGCAGGGTGAGGCTGAAACCGCAAGTCGGGGCGTAGGGTCAGGCTGTATTCGCTAAAGGCAATGGCGGACTCGGGCGCATCGGCGGGCAATGGCCGCAAGTTCGCATCCAAATAGCGCACAAGGGGCATTTCGGCGGCCGCAAGGGGTTCCAGTTGATAGGGCCGCTTTAAGTAAGCGTATTGCAGCAGCGGCTCGTAGACCTCGGCGATGATCTCGATTTCATTCGAACTGTAGGCACGCGCCGGGTCGAGGTGTTTGGGCCGTTCTTCAAATGACGTGTAAAGAATGCTCTTGCCGCTGTCCTCGGTGGGGTACGGGTTATTTGGGGGTTGGCCGCAGCCCGTCGCTAGCGACAAGGCAAGGGCGATTGGCAAAAATCGTAGCGACTTGAACACGACCGGCTGGAAGGGGCAATCAGCTATGGATACAAAATCAGGCCGATTCGGGGCATGACCCGTTTGAGGCGTAAACCGGCTGTTGGGCGCCATGCTATCAGAATGAGGGTTCGCGGCTGTTTTTGCGTCTTATCGGGTGGGCAAGAGGCTTAGGGAACCACAATCCGCTGCGGTGAGTCCTAGTAAAACGCGGTAAATAGTGCCGATTTGAGGACGTGACGCTTTGCTTGGGGTAACGTCCGTCCGGAACCATTGCCACGCTTACAAATAACAGCCCGCGATAGCCCGGGAGCCCCGCGGGCTTTCCTATGGATGCCGGGAGATGTAAACCATTCGAGAGGTCGAAACGCTATGAAAACCAGCTATATCATGATTGGCGGCATCGCTCTTACGATTCTTGCCGAAGCCCTCCTGCTCATGAGCAACCGAGCCGGAGAATCCGACTGGGCGGTCTTCCGCGATACTCACCACTGTGTTCCGGTGGCTGTGACTGATGGCAGCAACCGATCGGGTTATCAGTGCGATGACGGTAAAGTTCACTATCGCTGGCGGCAAATGCGCTGAGGCCGGGTTCAAGGGGTGTCAGTCACGCTATTGATGGCAACAACTGACCATTCAAATGAAATTGAGATCGTAATCCAGCGTCAGCGGCGCGTGGTCGGAGAACCGCTCGGTGGTTAGGATGTCCGTCGAGCGAATTCGCGTGCCTAAGTCTGGGCTGACGATTTGGTAGTCGATGCGCCAGCCAACGTTCTTCGTGCGAGCTTGACCGCGATTCGACCACCATGTGTATTGATCCGGCTCGGAATTGACGCGCCGAAACGCGTCCACCCAGCCATCCTCATCAAAAATCGCATCCAGCCAAGCGCGTTCTTCCGGCAAAAAACCGGAATTCTTCTGATTCGACCGCCAGTTCTTCAAGTCAATGTTCTTGTGCGCGATGTTGAAGTCGCCGCAAAAAATATAGCTGCGGTTCTGTCGCAGACAATTTTGCAGGTGTGGTCGAAACCTGGCGAGAAAATCGAACTTCGCTGCCTGCCTTTCCGGGCCGGAAGTGCCCGATGGCAGATACAGGGAAACGACGCTCAAATTTCCAAAGCGGGCTTCCAGGTATCGGCCTTCGGCATCAAAATCTGGCCAGCCAAGTCCGCGAATAACCTCGTCCGGCTCGCGCCTGCTGAGCAAGCCGACGCCGCTGTAGCCTTTTTTCGCGGCTTCAAAATAAAAACAATGGTAGTTTTCGGGCTGAAAAACCGGCTCGGTCAACTGATGATTTTGGGCTTTGATCTCCTGCAAACAGAGGATGTCGGCCGAAAGATCATGGAACCAATCGAAGAATCCTTTGCTGGCCGCGGAGCGGATGCCGTTGGCATTGAATGTTGTGATGCGCATGTCCTAAACAATGAACTTGAGCGTGAGCAAATGTTTCAATATAATTGGCGGTTTTCCAGACAGCCCGCGCACGCGGTTCGTGGAGACTTCCTTATGAAGCCCGATATTCATCCCGCCTACAAAACCATTACGGTCAATTGCAGCTGCGGCAACACTTTCGAGACCCAATCGACGCTCGGGCGTGACTTGAACGTTGAAGTCTGCTCGGCCTGCCATCCGTTCTACACGGGCAAGCAGAAGATTGTCGACACAGCCGGTCGCGTTGACAAGTTCCGCCGTCGTTACGGTCGCGGTTAAATCCTCGGCCGTTTGCCGCGCCTGGTCGATGTGACTCAGGCGCCGGTAACGACAGCGCCCACGTGTCTGTCGTCTTGCTTGATACGTCGCAGCCAAGTCTCGATTCCGGCCTGATCTAGGAGCGCGCGATCATCGTTCTTGCGGCGGGTTGCGAGGCATGTGAACGCCCTCGTCGGCAATATCACCAATTCGATATTGGTTTCGTCAGTCCGAAAGCGAAGGCTGGGAAACTCCTCAACCTGACCTCGGTCCGTGGCAATCCGGGCTATGCCGTGCCTGAACCGTCGGTTGCTATCGAGCAGCCTGAACACGATCTGCTCCGGCGAATCCGCGAATAACCACAAGACTAATGGACTATGCGGGCTGACATAGCCCCGCGCGGCGTGGCCCGCCAGCCGAGGCGAACAATCCGCATGTTCGCGCATGATACTTAAAGCCAGCAACCGCAGCCGCGATAGCTGCTTGGCGTGTTCCTCGTCCCCGGCATAAATCCGATTCAGTTCGGCTAGTGCATCATCAATCAGTTGATCATCCGGAAGCGGTTGCTGCGGGTCTTCCCGCCCGATGCGCTTGACCGCTTTCCGTTTGGCGGCGCCATAGTCAAGTCCCTCCGCCATCACGATGCGTGCCGCCTCTTGGGCGATCACCAACAACCGGCGCGACCCGTGGGGTATTGACACAAGATTTAGAACAAAGACTCAATCGACTTTGGCGGCGATGAACGCGGGGCGGGTCGATTGCCGCCGCTGCCCCCGGAGCTGTTGCCAGACGCCCGGTCACCGGAAAGGCGGGGTCGCAGCGTGCGGCGCTTGGCGGTCGCGGACCGATTTGAATCACCGGACGGAAACACCTCAAACAAGCCCTTGCCATTGCGCGCCGATGTCGGCGAGCCCGTCGCGGGGTCGATGCGCGTGGTGGCAACGCCGCTCGGCACCGGGAAGTTGATTTCCGGTACATCCTTCAGCGCGGTTCTCATGAATCGCATCCAGATCGGCAAGGCGGTATGGCCGCCGGTTTCGCCGTGACCGAGCGACTTGAAGTTGTCAAAGCCAATCCAGGCGACCGCGACCAGCGCGGGGTTATAGCCGTTGAACCAAGCATCGCGGTAGTCGTTGGTCGTTCCGGTCTTCCCGGCGATATCCGAGCGGCCTAGCTTTTTGGCGTCAGATGCGGTGCCGCGCAGAATCACTTCCTGCAAAACCGAATTCATCATGTAGTGAACGCTGGGCGAGATCGCTCGTGCAGCCAGGTTGCCAGGCTGATGCCCCGAATCCAGGCATTCGGGGCACGCGGTTTGTGGCGTGGCCTGGAAAATGATCTGGCCTGAATCGCCCTCGATTTTCTCGATGAGATAAGGGTCGACGCGGAAGCCGCCGTTGGCAAACACGCAATAGGCCTGAGCCATGCGGAGCGGAGTGGCTGACCCAGAGCCAAGCGCTAGGGATAGGCTGTTGGGCAACTCCTGAGGCTGAAAACCGAACTCAAGGGCGGTTTCCACCGCTGTTTTGATGCCGATTTCCTTGAGCAGACGAACCGAAACCAAGTTTCTCGAGCGCGCCAAAGCCACGCGAAGTCGAGTCGGTCCATAGAAGCGGCCACCATCATTATGTGGTCGCCAAGTGCCGCCGCCCTCGTTCAAGCTGATTGGTGCGTCATTGACGACGCTGGCAGGCGTGTAACCGTGCGAGAACGCGCTGGCGTAGAGCACGGGCTTGAAGCCGGACCCCGGTTGGCGCTGACTCTGGGTGGCGCGATTAAACTTGCTGACGTTGTAATCGTAGCCGCCGGCAACGCCCAACACCGCGCCGGTTTTGGGTTCCATCGCGACAAGAGCACCCTCTACGTCCGGAACCTGTGTCAAGCGCCAGTCGCCATCGTCCAGCTTTCGGACTCTGATGACGTCACCGACCTTCAAAATTTCGCGGGGACTGTTTGGAAAACGGCCAATCCGATTTTCATTGATGTAGCGTCGAGCCCAGTGCATCCCGCGCCAGTGCAGTTGCTCACGACCTTGACCTACCATGTAGAGATCGGCCCGACTTTCGCCGACGGCGGTGACAAGCGCGGGAACGGTCAGGCCAAGCTCGCCCATGGCGCCCAGCAGCGTATCCCATTCGTCAGTTGTTTTTATCTTGTTCAGGTCGATGTGAACCTGGGGGCCGCGATAACCATGCCGGTCGTCGTAATCGTGCAATCCGAGACGTAATGACTTTTCTGCTGTAAGCTGTAAATGACTGTCAAACGTCGTATAGACGCGGTATCCCGTTGTGTAGGCGTCCTCGCCGAACTGTTGGTATATTTCGTTACGTACCATTTCCGCCGCGAAGGGGATCGCTAGATCGATCTTTACAGGCTGTAATGTTACGGAAACGGTTTCCTTGAGTGCATTCTCGTACTCATTGGTGTCAATGAACTTGAGTTTGAGCATCCGCTTCAAGACATAGTCGCGCCGTTCGGTGGCACGCCGCGGATTGGAGACTGGGTTAAAGGCTGACGGCGCTTTCGGCAGGCCGGCGATCATGGCGATCTCGCCGGTGGTCAGTTCGTTGATGGGTTTGTTGTAGTAAACCTCTGCGGCGGCAACGATACCGTAGGCGTGCTGACCAAAGTAGATTTTGTTGAGGTACAGTTCGAGGATTCGTTCCTTTGAGAGGTGAGATTCGATTTTGAACGAAAGAAGAATCTCTTTGACCTTTCTGAAAAAGGTCTTTTCCGTGGTGAGGAAGAAGTTGCGGGCCACCTGCATTGTTATGGTGCTGCCGCCTTGGCGTTTTTCACCGGTCCGAAGATAGGCAATCGTGGCGCGTAGTAAACCTTGGTAATCAACCCCAGGGTGGTCGAAAAAACGGTTATCTTCGGCGGCGAGAAAGGCGTTAACGACCTTTTTTGGAACCTCGGATATACTGATGGGAGTCCGTTTCTTTTCGCCGTATTGCGCAATCAGCAGGCCGTCCTTGCTGAAGATCGACATCGGCTTCTGGTAGTGGACATCGCCCAGCATTTCCATGCCTGGAAGCTGTGGCTCCAGGTATCTATACACGCCAAGCACGACGGCCGTGAAAATCAATACGAGGATTAGCAGGGAAAAGAAGGCCCAACCAAGAATCCTTCCCGCAAGGGATTTGGTCTTTGGGGTTGCGGTACGGGTCACAAGTCCAGATATAAGCGATTTGGAGTCGGAGATGCAGGCCGGTCCTAGCCTAGTTCGAGGTTCCGTATTGAGGTGTGCATTTGACCTGCGGCGTCTGTCATCCGCGGTCCAGCGAAGTCATCATATTCCTCTATACTACACTAAATCGTGTGCCAGCCGGGCATCTTTCGGGCTTTGCCACGGCGGTTCCTGGGCCATCTACGGTTAGTGCGGAAACGTAATCGATGTTTTTTCTCAAGCGCAAGCAACCTCTTCTGTTGGGCATCGACATCAGTACGGCGGCGGTCAAGCTGCTGGAATTGTCGCGCACCGGCGGGCGCTTTAGGGTTGAAAGTTATGCGGTCGCACCGTTGCCGCAAGATGCGGTCATCGACAAGAACATCACCAAGGTCGAGACCATCGGTAACGTTATCAAGACGGTCATCAAGCAGTCCGGAACCCGGCTAAAACACGCGTCGGTCGCCGTGCCCGGCTCCGCGGTCATTGCGAAGGTCATCGCCATGCCGGCATCGCTGTCCGAGGAAGAACTCGAGGCGCAGTTGGAATTGGAGGCCGATCAGTACATTCCTTACGCGCTCGATGAAGTAAGCCTCGACTTTGCCGTGCAAGGCGTCAGCGAAAAAAACTCGGAAATGGTTGACGTCCTGCTAGTGGCTTCACGAAAGGAAAACGTTGAAGACCGGGTCGCCGCCTTGGAGATGGCGGGACTTAAAGCCGAAGTGGTGGATGTCGAGTCCTACGCGCTGGAAAACTCCTGTTCGCTGATTCTCGATCAGGTGCTGAATCAGCCGGTTGACCAGGCATTGGCCATCGCCGATGTTGGCGCGACCATGACCACGCTAAACGTCATTCATAATCGCCGAATCATCTACACCCGCGAGCAGGGGTTCGGCGGCAAGCAGCTGACCGAGGAAATTCAGCGGCGCTACGGGCTCTCGTTCGAGGAGGCCGGCTTGGCGAAAAAGCATGGTGGCTTGCCCGACAACTATCAGACCGAGGTACTGGACCCGTTCCAGCAAGCGATGGCCCAGCAGATCGGCCGATCGCTGCAGTTTTTTCTGTCTTCCAGCGTTCATCGGACCGTTGACCGAATCATGTTGGCGGGCGGTTGCGCGTCCATTCCGGGAATCGATCGCTACATTGAGGAGGCCTTGGGCACCCCGACGTTCGTGGCCAATCCATTCCAAAACATGGCGCTTTCCGGTCGCGTCAAGCCGCAGAGCCTGAGCAATGACGCGCCATCGCTGATGACGGCCTGCGGCTTGGCTCTTAGGAGTTTCGACTGATGGCGAGAATAAACCTACTTCCGTGGCGTGCAGAACGGCGCAAGCAGCGGCAACAGGAGTTTTTTGTCCTGCTTGGCGGAGCGTTAATCGCAACCGCGGGTCTGCTTTATTTGGGGCATAGCCACATCGCGGGATTGATCGACTATCAGTCCGAGCGAAACCGGTTTCTGGAAACCGAGGTTGCGCAGATCGATAAACAGATCAAGGAAATTCAAGATCTGGAGGCGCAAAAAAAGCGTCTGATCGCCAAAATGGAAGTTATTCAACAATTGCAGGCGAGCCGGCCGGAAACGGTGCATTTGCTCGATGAATTGGCTCGTACCATACCCGAGGGCGTGCGCTTGATCGACATGGTCCAGGCGGATCGTAGCCTGCTGATGAACGGTGTCGCGCAGTCGAACGCGCGGGTTTCGGCTTACATGCGAAACCTCGATTCCTCGCCGTGGCTAAAGGATCCGCAGTTGAACATTATCGAAGCGCGACAGGAAACCAAGGAAAACCGCCACGATCGTGGCAGCCGTTTTACCCTTCAAGTGAAGCAGGCTTCCGGTAAACCGAACAGCGGCAAGAGCGCATCATGAATCTCTCGGATATCAACTGGGATATTGAAAATTCCGGCTCCTGGCCGGCCCCGGTCAAGGCAGGTATCGCATTACTACTATGCTTAATGCTGTGCTTTGCTTGGTACTACTTTGATACCGAATCGCAGCTCGCTGATCTTGAAGCGCAGGAGGCGAAGGAGCAGGAGCTGAAGAAGAGCTTCGAGCAGAAACACAGGAAGTCGACCAATCTGGATGAATACAAACAGCAGATGGTCGAAATCGAAAAGACGTTTGGTGATCTACTGCGGCAATTGCCCGACCGAACTCAGGTGCCCGAACTGCTGGTTGATGTTTCCCAGACCGGTTTGGCGGCGGGCTTGGAGTTCGAGTTATTTAAGCCGGGAGCTGAAATTGCCAAGGAGTTTTATGCGGAATTACCGATCGAGATTCGCGTGGTCGGCACTTACGCGGAGTTCGGTACTTTCGTCAGCGGACTGGCGTCGCTACCGCGAATTGTGACCATCCACAATATCAAGATCGTGCCGGCGGCCAAGGAAGGCGCGGCGGGGACCAAGAAGGGCTCGAAAGACTCGTTGATTATGAGCGCGTTGGTGAAGACCTATCGCTATCTCGACGAAGCTGGCAATAACTCTGCGAAACCAAAATAAGTATTCCGAACGATGACTAGGGCAGTGTACAGGCAGCCTATGAAAGTTCGCATGGCGAGAGCTGGCTTGCTCGGGATTATTCCAATGTTGCTTACCGGCTGCGGTGAAAGCGACATGACTGACTTAAAAAACTACGTCAACGAAGTCAAGGCCCGCCCGCGCGGCGCCATTGAGCCGTTACCCGAGGTCCGAACCGTCGAGCCCTTCGCGTTCAGCGCCGATAGCGTGCGCGATCCGTTTGTTGCCGAGGACCGGGATCAGGAGCCGGAGGAGACCAAGGTCGAATCGGGTGTCCGACCTGACACGACGCGGCCCAAGGAGGAACTGGAGTCTTTCGACCTAGATGGTTTGCGAATGGTGGGAACGGTCACCCGCGATGGAACGTTATGGGCATTAGTCCGGGCCGGCGACGGCACGATACACAGGGTTCGGCCAGGAAATCACATGGGCAGGAATTACGGCAAAATCACAACCATTAAAGATGGCATGATTGAATTGATCGAAATCGTCTCCGATGGGCCCGGCAGTTGGGTGGAGCGCAAAGCCTCGATAGAGTTGACGGAAGCGTCTATGGCAGGGGGCAACAAATGACCGCGATTTCCCGCCTTCTCAACAATAGGGCTTGGCTTGCTTGGGTGCTTGTCGCGTTAGTCTGGCCGATGGGTCAGACCACCGCCGCCAGCCTCACCCTGAAGTCGGTCGATTTCACCTCGCTGCCCGGCGACAATCTTCAACTGGTTTTTGCGCTCAGCGGTCCGGCAACCCAACCGAAGGTTTTTCATACCGATAACCCCGCGCGAATTGCCCTGGATTTGTTGGGGGTGAGTAACGGCTTGGAGAAGAAGCCGGTCAGCATTAATGTCGGTGGCGCCCAGACCTTACAAGCGGTGGAGTCTGCGGGTCGGACCCGGGTGGTCGTTAATCTGGTTTCGATGGTTCCCTATAGCGCCCGGGTCGATGGTTCAAACATCATTCTGACCCTTCAGAGTGGCGGCGGTCCCGCGGCCGCGACGCCTAGGGCGCGGCCCAACGGACGCTATACAGCGCGGCCTGCCGAGTCGATGCCAGTCGCGGAAAGTTATGATCGGTACGTTGGTTCGGGTCGCCGAGTTGAGAATGTGGACTTCCGGCGTGGCGAACGCGGCGAAGGCCGGTTGCTGGTGACTCTCAGCGATCCCAAGGCGGTTTCCGAAATTCGTGAGGAAGGACGGCGCGTCATCGTCAAGTTGCGCGATACCGAGTTACCGAGGCAACTGATGCGGCGCATGGATGTGCTCGATTTCGCGACGCCCGTGCAGTTCGTCGAGTCAAGAACTGAAGGGAGCGACACCCTTCTGGTCGTGACGCCGGTATCCGAGGAATACGATTACTCGTCGTACCAGAGCGGTCGGGTGCTGACGGTTGAATTGCGTCCGCTGACCCGGGCTGAAAAGGAAGAGGTGAAGAAGAAGTCGTTCGCTTATTCCGGGGAAAAGCTCACCCTCAACTTTCAAGACATTCCAGTGCGGTCGGTGCTGCAGATTCTTGCCGACTTCACCAATCTCAATATTATCGCCAGCGATACCGTGCAGGGTAATGTGACCCTGCGATTGCAGGATGTGCCTTGGGATCAGGCGTTGGATCTAGTACTCAAGGCCAAAGGCTTGGGCAAGCGCCAGGAAGGTAACATCATTCGCGTCGCGCCGATCAAGGAAATCAACGATCAGGAGAAGGACGAGCTTGAGGCCGCGAAGGTCGTTGAAGAACTGGAACCACTGCGCACCGAAATCATTCAGGTCAATTACACCACCGCCGAGGATTTGAAGAAGGTTCTGATTGGCACCACCGAACGCAGCAGCACCGGTCAGACCGGGCCGGATGTTGCCGTCACCGATAAAGGGGTTGGCGGCGCGGGCACGGTGGACATCACGCAGTCGATCTTGTCGGGACGTGGCAACGTCACCGTGGATGCGCGTACCAATCAATTGATTGTCAAGGATACCCCGCGCAACCTCGAGCGTATCCGCGACCTGGTTCGTCAGTTGGACAAGCCGGTGCGGCAGGTTCTGATCGAATCCCGCATCGTTATTGCCAACAACGACTTCACCAGGGAGTTGGGTTCCAGGCTTTCGCTCAATAGAGCCGGTTTCGTGGAAAGGACACGCGGCAAGACCTTTAATCAAGTCGATCCCAATCCGGTGACCGGGCAGTTAGAGTCTAGGGGTTTTCGTGAGGTCTACGGTGATCGAACCGCCCAATCCTACGATGCATTGGTCGATCTCGCTTCCGCGGCTGCCGCGGCCAGCGGCGGCGCCTTTGGTTTGACCTTGCTGAAGGCCGGTGATTACCTGCTGGACCTGGAGCTTTCCGCCGCGCAGATCGATGGCCGTGGCGAAATCGTCTCCAACCCGCGCTTGATCACCTCCGATCAAACCAAGGCGGTCATCAAGCAGGGTGTGCAGATTCCCTACCAGACCACCGTTGTGGCGGGCGGTGGGCAAGCGGCCAACATCCAGTTCAAGAATGCGGTTCTCGAATTGAACGTCACGCCGCACATTACGCCGGATGACAACATTCGGATGAATTTGATGATTCGTAAGGATGCCCCCGGACAGCAGACGACCGCCGGCCCGGCCATCGACACGCGCGAAATCGAAACCACCGCACAGGTGGGTAACGGTGAAACCGTCGTGTTGGGTGGCGTGTTTGAAGGGACGCAAACCTACGATACCAATAAAGTCCCGTTTTTCGGCGATCTGCCCGGTATCGGCTTCATGTTCCGCCGCGACAGAAACGTCGATAGCAAGAAGGAACTGCTGATCTTCATCACGCCGAAGATCTTAAGCCAAAGTCTCGCGGCACGCTGAGCCTGGATCCAGCGGCGCCCGGTATTCAGCCGGGCGGCCAATGGGCCGAATTACCCATACTCAAACGCCTCGTTCGCGACTTGGGCATGGCTGGCGGGCCGCCGGCTCGCGTTACCCCCCGTGCTATCATGGCGCCTCAAGAGGGGGCGCGATATGCGGCATAGCAGTAACATCTACTTGATCGGACCGATGGGGGCCGGAAAAACCACCGTCGGTCGAATGTTGGCCAAGGCGCTGGGTATTACCTTTGTCGACAGCGACCGAGAGATTGAGCAGCGGACCGGCGTCTCCATTCCGATGATTTTCGAATACGAGGGCGAGGGCGGCTTTCGCAAGCGTGAAGCCGAGGTCCTAGCCGATCTGGTCCAGTCGGACGATGTGGTGCTGGCGACCGGCGGCGGCGCGGTGTTGCAGGAGACCAATCGGCAACTGCTGAAACAGCACGGTTTCGTTGTCTACCTGCAATGCTCGGTCGATACCCAGCTTGAGCGCACCCACAAGGATGCCAACCGGCCGCTGTTGCGGACGGAAAACCCGCGCCAGCGGCTGACGGACTTGAGCAAGACCCGCGAGCCGCTTTACCGCGAAATCGCCGACACTATCGTCGATACCGGCCGCTTTTCCAGTCGCAGCGTCGTCCGCCACATACTCAGGGCCTACCAGCGGGCGATGCCATTGAAATCCGAAGCATGAGAACCTTAACCGTCGCGCTCGGCGAGCGTTCCTATCCCATTTATATCGGCGCCGATTTGCTGGCGTCCAGCGAACTGCTCCGCAAGCACATCGATTCGCGCCAAGTCCTGATCGTCTCCAATACCACGGTGGCGCCGCTGTACTTGGAGCGCGTGCGCGCCGCCCTAACCGGGCTGGACGTTGCCGAGGTCATTCTTCCCGACGGGGAGATCCACAAGACCATGGAGTCGGCCATGGCGGTCTTCGACGCGCTGCTGAAACGCCGCTTTGGTCGCAAGACACACGTCGTCGCCCTTGGCGGTGGCGTGATCGGTGACCTGGCCGGATTCGCCGCGGCGTGCTACCAACGTGGCGTGCCCTTCATCCAGATCCCGACGACGCTGTTGTCCCAGGTGGATTCCTCCGTGGGCGGCAAGACTGGCGTCAATCATCCGGCCGGGAAAAACATGATTGGCGCGTTTCACCAGCCGAACTGCGTGATCGCCGATACCGCGACCTTGAACACCTTGCCCGACCGCGAATTGCGCGCCGGCTTGGCGGAGGTGATCAAGTACGGTCTGATTCGAGACCCCGAGTTTTACGAATGGCTGGACGCGCGGATCGAAAAGCTGATCGCCCGCGATCCCGACTGTTTGGCCGAGGCCATCGAGCGCTCCTGCGCGAACAAGGCGGATGTGGTCGCCAATGACGAACGAGAGACCGGCGAGCGTGCCATGCTCAACCTTGGGCATACCTTTGGCCACGCCATTGAAACCGGTGCCGGCTATGGCGCATTGCTGCACGGCGAGGCCGTCGCCATCGGCACCTGTCAGGCGGCCGATTTGTCGGTTCGTCTCGGCTGGTTCCACGCCGACGACGCGCGCCGCATCGAGGCCATCTTCGACCGTGCCGGCTTGCCGCGCAGGCCGCCGGCCGCGTTGGGCGAAGATCGCATGTTGGAACTGATGGCGGTCGACAAAAAGAACGCCGAAGGATCGATCCGCCTGATCCTGCTTCGAGGCATCGGCGCGGCAACCTTGCCGATCGAGGTTCCAACCGACATCCTGCGCGCGACGTTGCGGCATTACGGTCGTGCCTGAAGCATTGCGGCGGCGGAACGCCGCCTTTGGAAGCGACAGTATTCCGCTCATCACCGACGCGCGGCGGCGTAAGTTCGACCTGCTGGTTCATCTTGTTCTCAACCTTGCCGAACCGATCGCCCTGACTGGGCCGCGCGGCATCGGCAAGTCGACCTATCTCGGCCAACTCGCGGACGCATCCACCGCGTTTGGCATTCCCTGCACCGTTCAGTGCAACGAAACCATCAGTTACGAGCAAATTCTCGACGAAATTCGCTGGGCGCTGGAGTTCGAGGCCGGCGACAAGCCTAACGAAGATCTGGACCTCAATGAGCTTTTGGCCGTCTGCCTCAAGCGCAAGCGCTTGGTGGTGGTGATGCTGGACGATGCCGGCAGGCTGCTGCCCGGCATGGCAAATGCTCTTTGGGTGTTCGCCTGCGGGCACCCTGGCTTGCGGTTGGTCTTTGCCATGCGCGGCGACGAATACGCTCGCGCCAGCATTGCCGACGGTATCGCCTTCCGGTCGGCGCGCCCGGTCGAAATCCCGCCGCTGACGCTGGTCGAGAGTCGCCAGTACATTCACGAACTGATCGCGGTCCATCGCCGCGACTTGGCGCCGCAGCGCGTCTCCGGCCGCTTTATCGATACCCTCTATCGACGCACGGGCGGCGTTCCCGGGCAAATTCACGAACAGTTGTTGCAAGGCCAGCCGATACCCACCGGGCTTGGTGGCGTCAATCCGGCGGTGGCGATTGCCGGCGGCGCCGCGCTGCTCATCGGCGGTCTGGCTTCCCTGTGGATGCTGACCGCGGGGACACCGGGACCGGGGCTGCCTGGCCCCGAGGCCGAAGCGCCAGCCGTGGCGGAGCGGCCGACACCCACGCCACCGGTTCAGCGCCAGGCGCCGCCTGTGGTGGAGCCGATGCCAGCCGATGCCGCTCCCTTAGTGAGTGAGCCGCTACCGCCACCACCATCAGCCGTGGCGCCAAACCCGGAGCCGCGCGTTGCCTCGGCTGATCCGGTCAGCGTCAAACCGGTCGAGGCGGAAGTGAAGTCGGTCAAGCCGGCTGAACCCGCGCCGGTGCCGTTGACGAGAGAGGAGTTGCTGGCACTTGCCGCAACCTTCCTGCAACCACCCGTTCAGCCGGCGGAGTTGCTTCCCGAATACGTGCCGCCGCCACCGCCGGCTCCCGTGGCCGTGCCAACACCAACGCCACCAGAACCGGCTCGGGCGCCAGCCGTTGCGCCCACGGTTGCGGAGACCCGCGCATCGACCGCGACGAACGCCGTTGAGCCCAAGACCGCGCCCAGCGAAGTGGCGTCGACGCTTAGCCCCGCGCCGAATCCAAGCACTGCCGTGCCGCCCGAAGCGTCCGAGCGCCCGGCGGCGACGCCCGACTGGGCTGCCTTGGACGCGCCGCTGGAAGGCTTCAAGGATGCCGCGTGGCTCATGCAGCAACCCCCGGAAGGTGTTGTCTTGCAATTGGTCGCGCTGGGACGGCCCGAACTGATCGAACAATTGGCCCACGCTCTGCCGCCCGACGCCGTGCGGGCGACGTTTCGTTCCCGCAAGGGCAAGAACAATCTGTACCCGCTGCTGCTCGGGCCTTATGCCGGGCCGACCGAGGCCGCCCAGGCGTTGGGCGCGCTGCCGGGTAAATGGCCGGGCGCGTTTCTTCGGCCGATAAATTCCGTGCAGCAGGAGATCCAGCGCTTGCGGCCGGCGACGACATCTCGGCCGGCGAACGCGGCAGCCAAGCCCAAACCTAAATTCATACCGCCAAAACCCAAGCCACCGCAGCCGGCTGCTCGGCCACGTCCGCCAGCGCGGCCGGCCGCGCGACCGCCCGCGAACACCCCAGAGCCGCCGGCGACGGTCGAGCCCTGATTTCCATCCTCCACGACAACGACTAGCTCATGACATTGGCAAACGATCGCCTGCTGAGGGCCTTATTGCGTCAACCCGTTGACCGAACCCCGGTTTGGGTCATGCGACAGGCTGGCCGCTATCTGCCCGAGTACCGCCAAGTGCGCGAACGCGCCGGCAGTTTCATGAACCTCTGCACCACCCCCGAGCTGGCCTGCGAGGTCACCTTGCAACCGCTGGAACGATTTCGGCTGGACGCGGCGATCCTGTTTTCCGACATTCTCACCATTCCCGACGCCATGGGCCTGGGTTTGGAGTTTGTCGAAGGCGAGGGGCCTCGATTCGCCCGGCCGGTCCGGACGGCGGACGAGATTCGCCGCCTGAGCGCGCCCGACCCAGAAGGGTCACTCCGCTACGTGCTCGACGCGGTCCGTCTGATCAAGCACGAACTGGGCGGCCGGGTGCCGCTGATCGGTTTTTCCGGCAGTCCTTGGACGCTGGCGACCTATATGGTCGAAGGGCAGGGCGGGACGGAATTCCGCCGCATCAAAGGCTTGATGTACGAACAGCCGGAGGAGATGCATGCGCTGCTAAAGGTTCTGGCGGAAGCCGTCGGGTTGTATCTGGCCGCGCAGATTGCCGCTGGCGTCGACGCCGTCATGATTTTCGACACTTGGGGCGGCGTCCTGTCGGCCCAGCATTACCAAGCCTTTTCCCTGGCCTATGCGCGGGCCGCGCTGGAAAAACTCGACCTGCTGCGCGACGGACAACGGATACCGGCGATCCTGTTTACCAAGGGTGGCGGTCAATGGCTGGAGGCCATGGCCGACAGCGGTTTCGACGCCTTGGGCCTGGACTGGACGACCGCGATTGGCGGGGCCCGGGCTCGGGTGGGCGATCGCGTCGCGTTGCAGGGTAACCTCGATCCACTGACCTTGTTGGCGCCGGTCGCCACGATTCGCGCGGAAACCAAGCGCGTGCTGGACGAGTTCGGCGCCGGCAGCGGTCATGTGTTCAATTTGGGCCACGGCGTCACTCCTGATCTCGATCCCCAGCATCTACACGCCATGATCGAAGCCATCCACGAATTCAGTCCCGCCTGGCATTCCGCCTGATTGCGGATGGCGCCTGGCGCGGTTCGCTTCGGTTCCGCTCCGCGAACCGGGAGCTGAACTAGCGTCAGACGTTACCCGGATCATCTCCAGCCCTTCTCCCTGGCTTTCTCCCTCGGGGGAGGGAACGCAGTTGCTAGCTCTAACGGCATTGCTGGGCAGCGTTCGCCACCGCGTGTCATTTCCCCGCCGACGAGCAGATTTCGTCACTTTCTGCCCAAGGCCGCGTCACAAAAATTCTCCCCGTTTTGACAAATTGTCGGTCTGTTGACGACGTTGTAGACTGATTTCGCCCTGCGGTTTTGCCAACTCATTGAATTGTTGGTAAAAATCCTGGGCTCTTGAATTTGGCCGACGGTTTGCTTATCAAAATACAAAGGTGATGAAAAGCGGACGTCGTTGCGTCAACAAGGACGCTCAACCAGGAAAAATGTTGCATGCCTCGGGGGTAATTTTGCGGAGCCAGGGCTAGAACCGGGCCTTATACTCAGCTTCAAGCTCTGGCGTTAGTCGAAAGGCCGCCTCTCCCTCCGTACGGTCGGGCGGTCGGGTTTTTTGTTCGGAGGTCGCATCCATGGCGTCTGTTGCAAATGGTGAGGCTTTGATTACCAGCCTTAACGTGAAGGAGTTTTTCCGCGACTCGGTGAATGCCGCGTTGGAACACCAAGGTGTCGCGGCGGCCGAGGAAACCGTGTTCTACGTGGTCAATCTGCTTGACTACTATGCGCGGGCCGACAAGCTGGCAAGTGCCTCTCCCGATGGGTCCACCTTGCCCGCCCTGGCGTCGCTTTACGCCGAGGCGGTCGAGGCGGAAGGCCGCGAGGAACGGCAAATGCACCTACGACGGCTGGGCGATATCGCCTTGCTGATATCCGGGCTGTTTTCCTCCAGCCTCAGCCGCAAGCTGGTCGATGTCGACTATTACATCGCCATGGGCGGCGGGGCTTACGCGGTGCTTGGCGACATGAACCGTGGCAGTCTGCGCGGCCGGGTGTTCGCCACCATTTACGGCGAACTGTCCAGCAAGTTCCACATCTTCGTCGACGTGCTGTCCGAAGTCGCCGAGCATTCTCCCCTCAATAACAGCCGCGACATCATGCGGCTCTACGAAACCTGGCTGCGCACCGGCAGCGCGCGCTGCGCCGACCGGCTTCGCAAGCTCGGTATCGAGCCGGCCGCCGCGTCGGTCAGCCTGCGCCACAACTGAGCGCGGCGCCATGCGCCTGAATGCCGTCCAGCATTTGCTGGAAAGCATTTACCGGGTGAACGTCGGCCACCGGGTCGAGGATTTCCTCATCACCGACCCGGAACTGGCGCGCGAATACGAGTCGGCCCAGCACGCCCATCAGCCGCGCGAAAAGCTGCTGGTCGCCGAGGACGACGACGATCTGCGCCTGGCTTTGTATCTGGATCGGGAGGTTCTGGAGCGACTCAGTAGCGACGATCCGTTGCAATCCCTGCATAGCGGCAATCTGGCCGACTTTCTGCTGGCCCTGGAGGGCGTCAGTCACTTCCTTTATCTGATTTGGCGGGTTTCCGCCGAGCGCGGCGTGAGCCTGATGGAATTGGAGATGCAGGCCGAAGTGGACAAGTTCGTCGCCCTGCTGGCGATCTGGTTTGCCCAGGGCGCCAGCGCCGAGCCGACCGAAGTCCGCTGGTGTCTGTTCGAGGCGACTCGACTCGACCCCGCGCTGGACGCCGATCAGCGGATTCGCTATCACGACGCCAGCCGGTTTGCCGGCAAGTATTGCCGAGCCCTGGAGCAGCGCTATCTGCGCCGCGCCCGGCGCCGGGAAATGATCCACGAACTGCGGCACTTCTACCGCTTGGGCCAGGCCGACAAAATTCGCCTGATCGATTCGGCGGCCTAGCGTAACGTCACCGACGTTGACTGAGTTTGCCTAGTGGTGGTGGGTTCCGGGGAACTCAAACATTTAGAGTCGCTATCGCGACGCTGATTTGAATCGGTGCCGCGCCCCTTTCGGGCTCATTCCGGCGAAAAGCCCGGCGCTTGGGCGCGGCAAAACGGGATCTTCAATGCCTGAATCGTTCAGCCCAATTGCGCCCCTTTTGTCGGGGACTTTGCGCTAGCCGCCGTTGTTCTCGCCCTCGCATTCCACCAAGGGTCTTACCGGCTCGATCAAGTCCTCGCCGCCCACGGATATATCCAGGCCGCGCGCGACGTGGCTGTTGCGGTAGCCGAAAAGCCAGTAGAAGACCAGCCCGATGCCGCCCCAAACGGGAAAGACCAGCTTGGCATCGGTGGGCAGGAAAAAGAACAGCACCAGGCAGCCCAGCACCGCCAGCGGCCCCACTAGCCAGATTGCCGGGGTGCGGAATGGCCGGCGCCGGGTCTGGTCCTTGACGCGCAGCACCATCACCGCCAACGCCACGACCAGAAAGGCGAACAAGGTGCCGGAATTGGAAATATCGGCCAGTTTGCCGACCGGGAAGAACGCCGCCGCCAGCGTCACGCCAAGGCCGGTGAACATCGTGACCACATGCGGCGTCTTGAAGCGCGGATGGACCTGACTGAGGAACTCCGGCAACAGCCCGTCGCGCGACATGACGAAAAAGATCCGGGTCTGGCCGAACAGCATCATCAACACCACCGACGGCAACGCCAGGAACGCCGCCAGGCCGATCAAGTTGCCCAGCTTCGACCAGCCCAGCTCGCGCAGCACATGCGCCAGCGCCTCGCGCGAGCAGACCAGCGGATGTTGATCCTGACCCGACAAGGCGGCGCATTGCTCGGCCATGGCTGGCGAACCGGGTGTCAAGCCCAGTCCGGCGCCATCCAGCAGGGGTTGTGAGCCCACCGCGCCGATCGCGCCCGCCGACACCAGCAGGTAGAACACCGTGCAGATGCCCAGTGAGCCAATCAGCCCCAGCGGGACATTGCGCTGCGGATCGCGGGTTTCCTCGGCCGCCGTCGATACTGCGTCGAAGCCGACGTAGGCAAAGAAGATCGAAGCCGCGGCGGCAACCACGCCGGACTGTCCGAGCGGCAGAAATGGCGAGAAGTTTTCCGCGCGAATCGCCGGCAACGCCAAGGCGATGAAAACCACTAGCGCCGTAACCTTGACCGCGACCAACACCGCGTTGAACGTGGCGCTCTCCTTGGTGCCGATGACCAGCAGCCCGGTGACGAACAAGGCCACGACCACCGCCGGCAGATTGATGATTCCGCCCGCGTGTGGCCCATTGACCAACGCCGTGGGCAAGTCGATGCCCAGCGAGTTGTGCATCAGACCGACGAAATAGCCCGACCAGCCGACCGCGACCGCGCTGGCCGCGACCGCGTATTCCAGAATCAGCGCCCAACCCACCATCCAGGCGATCAGTTCGCCGAGCACCGCGTAGGAATAGGTGTAGGCGGAACCCGACACCGGCACCATGGCGGACAACTCCGCATAGCAGAGCGCCGCCACCGCGCAGACAAAGCCGGCGACCACGAAGGACAGCATCATGCCGGGTCCGGCCTTTTGCGCCGCTTCCGCCGTCAGGACGAAAATCCCCGTCCCGATAATAGCGCCGACCCCCAACAGCGTGAGCTGCCATGGTCCCAGTGAGCGGTGCAGCGCTTTTTTCTCCGCCGTTGCCAGGATGCTATCCAGCGACTTAACCCGCCAAAAAATCATGATTCCCCCACGGTTGCAAAATGACTGTTCGGTTCCGATTTAAACATCCGGACATGGAGCGTCACAAGCCAGACCGGTCGGAAAGCGGGTGCATGGTTTATCCTAATTCCACAAGTTGGGTTGCTGGTAGGTGCGAATTAATATGCACATTCAATGAGTTATGTGCGAATGAATGCGTACCTACAAAATAGCGCAGCGTTCTGTTTAGTCGGTTATTTCCCGTCCAACCGCCGTTTTTCGGTTGATGTCCCGCCTAGGTGACGGAGCGAATGAAGCTTGGCGAGACGCGCGGCCGCCGACTTTCGACACGGTCGGTAAGCCCAAGGGAAAGCCAGAAAAAGCCGCTCTGCCAGATCTTCAGCGCCAATGCCCGAAAGCCCCAAAAATTACCCTTACAATCGCGGTAATTTTCGCTTTTACTGTGCTTGTGCTCACTAAAATTTACTGTAGCCATTTACACTTAGGGATTATTGACCGCACCTTGGGTAGTCGCTTCCCGGGCCGCCGAATTCATCCCCAGGCAGCGGGCGACAAAGCCGAAATGTCGTCGTTTCCATATAATGACAAAAGCAAATGCTTCACAATGCTGACATGATGACATTCTCTGCGACAGCTCAACCCCTCAATGGCCAATCGCTAGTTCAGTCTGCCGAGTGTTCTGATGTTCCACGCAACGCCGGCCGTGGCCGCGTGACGACGGTGGCGAATTGATGTCGCAAGAATCCCTCGGCGAAGGCCTGGAGCCGACCGTGGTCGCGCCGACCACGCTGGCCAAGCCCGCCTTCACGGTTCTGCCGGAAACCGTTCTACCGTCGTCCCCGCCCGTCGAGGTCGGGGCGTGTCTAAAGCAGCGCTTTCAGTTGGAGGCAGCCCTTGGTCGAGGCGGCATGGGAACCGTCTACAAAGCGCTGGACCTACGCCGGCAAGAATTCAACGACCGCGAAGCCTACGTCGCCATCAAAGTCCTGAACGCCGACATTGCCGGCGACGCGACCCTGACCATTGCCCTGCAGCGCGAGGCCAAGCGCGCGCAGAACCTGCCGCATCCCAACATCATCAACGTCTACGACTTCGACCGCGACGGCTCCAACGTCTACATGACCATGGAGTACCTGGAGGGCAGAACCCTGGCCGAAGTCATGGCCGAGCTGCCGAATGGCATGCCCCTGTCCCAGGCGTGGCCGTGGATCAAGGCCATGGGTGACGCGCTGCACTTTGCCCATCAGAAGGGCATCGTCCACTGCGACTTCAAGCCCGGCAACGTCTTCGTGACACACGACAATAACATCAAGGTTGTAGACTTCGGCCTCGCCGCGCTTGCATCGCGCAATCCCGACGCCGACGCCACCTTGTTCAACAGCCGCAGCTTGGGCGCCTACACGCCCGTCTACGCCACGCAGGAAGCCATGAATGGCGAGCCCGCGTCGCCGTCCGACGATATTTACGCCTTTGGTTGCACGGTTTATCAACTGTTGTCCGGCAAGCACCCCTACGCCCGAGTCACCGCCAAGCAGGCCGCCGAGGCGCGGATTCAGCCCAAGCGTTTGGCGGGCTTGAACAACACCCAATGGGAAGCGCTGGAAAAGGCGGTCGCCCTGGATCGCGACCAACGCGGCGATTCACTCGCGGCTATACTGGATGATCTCGCGCCACGACCGCCCAAGTGGAAGTTATGGCTCACGCCTGTGGCAATTGCCGCAGTCGCCGTCCTGGCGCTGGCGGGCTGGTTTTGGTTTGGCGCCAAGACCGTAAGCGTGGCCCCGCCGCCACCGCCCGAGCCGATCGCGGCCAAGCCCCCGGAACCAACGCCGATTGTTCCGCAAGCGCCACGGGTTTCGGATGCCTTATTGGTCTCGTTGGGCGCCAACCGAGTCCAGAGCCAGGACGGGAGTCTCGCGGCAGGGCTGGAACGCAACAGCTTTAAGCTGGGCGAAACCATTGAGGTCCGCTATGCACTGGCACAGTCCGCGCATGTGTACATCGTTTATTTGAATTCGGCCAACGAAGTCGCGCAGATCTACCCGAACCAGTTCGATCCCGACCGAATGCGCGAGCCGGACAAGTTGTTTCGGGTACCGCCAAACAAAAATTCGGGATTCAACTTTCGGCTAGCCGAACCGGCCGGGCGGGACAGAATCCTGGTGATTGCCAATGAGCAGCCCATTGTGGACGCCGCCGAACTGGTTAAGCGAAATATCGCCGCGATATTGACTGGCGGCGTGGACAGCCTTCCATCCGAACCCAGCGTGAAAGTGGCGGGGTTGGGGTTGGATGTTAGGCGGTAGCGCTAAAAGTGACGAGATTGCTCCTCGACAGTAATTACGGCATCGAGAAGCGCGAGTTCAGCGTAAACAATTCAAAAACCGTGAGCAAAGCCTCAACCTCACCCGAATCGCCTGACTAAGCTGATCGTTGTCCACGCACCCTAACCGCGTTTCTTGAGCTACAACCATCCCAAATCAATCTTGGAATATCCGCGCCAACAATCGAAATTTGCACGTTTTAGTAAAAGTGACCTGAATTAGGATCGGATAACCCAAGAGTTCTTACCGGTGAAGTACAAAATGAAGTCAAAAAAATCACGAAGCAATAAGACAGCCATTGTAAGGCTCATTCCGGCTTTCTCGTTGGCGTTATGTACGGCCATGCCTGCAATCGGCGGCGGCAAACCGGTACTTTATCTGTCCTTTGATACCGGCTTCGATGGTGTAGACGCGAATGGCGCTACGGTCGCCGC
Organism: Ottelia alismoides; assembly: GCA_037367405.1. Classification (NCBI taxonomy): domain Eukaryota; kingdom Viridiplantae; phylum Streptophyta; class Magnoliopsida; order Alismatales; family Hydrocharitaceae; genus Ottelia; species Ottelia alismoides. The sequence continues at coordinate 41,717 of JAZKJV010006301.1, forward strand.
GACAAAGGTGCGGTTTCCCGGACTGACAACCGGTAAAAAGGGTAATGCTCTTAAGGCCGGGCCGCTATCAGGCTTTGTCAGTTTCCCAGCGAGCAAGGTTTTAAATAGCAGTCAAGGCTCCGTGGAAATGTGGGTTCAGGCGATTGACTGGAACTCCAGCGACAATAAGTTCCACATTTTCATGGAGACACGTGGCAAGGACGGGGCGCTGTATCTCTATAAGTTTTTTGACTCACCCCGGATGCTGATGCTATCAACGCAAAATGCCGACCGGGGGCCTTATTACGTTTCCGGTAGGACCATTAAGTGGCAGCAGGGAGAGTGGCACCATCTAGCCGGCTCATGGTCGAAAAATGGAATCCAGTTCTTTTGGGATGGGCAGCCGGTTTCACAAGTACCGATCGAAGCGAAGTTGCCGGCGACATTGACCGGTCCGCTGAAGATCGGTGACGAACCTTGGGCGAGCGTTCGCGGTTCATCGTCGGCAATCGATGAGGTTCGCGTTTACGATTATCCCTTGTCCGCGCGCGAAGTCGCGTCCCACTACGTCGGTAACTTTGACACGACAGTCGCGGTATCGGCTGATGTCACCAATCTTTCGTTTCAGCTCGACACCTCGAAGAAGATCATAAACGCGGTCTTAAGGACGGACGGCGATTCGTCGGTAGCAGCGTATAACGCAACATTTGTCTTGCGGCGTAAGGGCGTGGCCGCGATTGTCGAGCAAAGGACGGCACCAATCACTAAGGGCAAAGCCGAAGTAACCCTGGCATTGCCGACCGCCAACCCAGGCGATTACACCATTGATGCGACGGTGTCCGGAGGCGCCGAAGCGTCGTTCACGAAGACAGCGGCTCTCGTCGTGCCCGATTTGACATGGCAGTCCGCCGCGGCTCCAGTTGCCCCAGCCCCGATTAAGCCGGCTCCGATCCCACCGCCGCCCGCGTTTGTCACCAGTGGGTTGGATGTTTGGGGACGCAAGTACAAGTTTGGATCGGGACCGCTGCCAACCCAGATTTCGACTCAAAGCAAAGACCTGTTGACTTCACCCGTGGTCGTCACGGCGACCACTAACGGCACGGAAAAAAACCTTACCGCAAGGTTGGTTACGTTTTATCCGCAAGATGCCACCGGCAAGTTCACGATTGGCGGTACCGTGACTGATCCTGTTACCAATTCAAGCTTGTCAGTGACGAGCGAACTCGCCGCCGACGGTTTGTTGTGGATCACCTTTAAGCCGGCAATTGGCACCGATCTCACCAAATTCCAAAAGCTCTCGATATCGATACCGATATCGGCGGAGATAGGCCAACTCTATCACCGGGCCGGTAAGACCGGAAGCGAAAACGGAATGTTTCGAACTGGCTTGCTTAGCGATTCGTCATCGTCCTTCAAACCGTTTTATTGGATTGGTTCGGACGATGTTGGACTCTCTTGGGTCGCGGAATCCGGAAAGGGATGGCCCAATTTCAATAACAACGACGCGATTCGAATCATTAACTCGGGCGCGACGCGGTCGTTGGTCCTGAATGTTTTGTCGACCGGACAGCAACTACCGAAAGACTGGGTCTTCTCCTTTGGATTGCAAGCCACGCCGATCAAGGCTCTGCCAAAAGATTGGCGAAAGTTTCGGATCGCGCCAGCCGTTCGTGCCACGCATACCAGCGTTTGGCCGACCAATCAGCCCGATTCGTTCATGTACTATGGTTCTCCGGAGCCTAAGGATCAGGCAAAATTTAATGCCTCACTCGAAAAAATAAGAAAAGCCGGGAATGAGCCGATGCCGTACATCTGTCCCACATGGGTATCAACAGGCCGACCGGAATGGCCGTTTTTTAAAGATCAATGGGCGACTGGAGTTTACGATAGCCAATCAAGTGATGTACTTAGGTATAATGCGGCATATGCACAAGTATCACCACGCGCCGAAACGTGGAAAAACTTTATTTTAAGCAAGATAAAGGCTTCGGTAACTGACCAAAAATATACAAGTATCTATGCGGACAACGCAGTATTAATAGGAAATTACGCTCCAAGTACTAGTCTCGGCTTTGAGTCTGGCGGTAAGGCGTATCCGGAATTTCCAATACTCGGTCTCCGTGACTTGTATACGGGAGTAAAGGCCCAGCTACCCATAAATAGCAAGCTCCTGGTCCACTCTTCTGGAACAATGGTGACTCCTGCATTGGCAGCGGCAGATATTTATGTAGATGGAGAGCAGTATAGGGGCAATGTAAACACGAACTATCTTGACTTGTTCAGCCTTGAACAATTTCGGGCCGAGTTTTCGTCGAGACACTGGGGGTTGATACCCGTGTTTCTACCGCAGTTCGACGCGGCTTCGGCAAGATTACCAGGTCCGACGCGCGGAATGATGGCACTGGTCTTATTGCATGATGTTAGCGTTTGGCCCTTGTGGAGCAATAAAGAGGAGGTCAATCGAGCATTCGATGCACTGGATCAGTGGGGATACGTTTCGGCTGACTTTTTCCCGTATTTCGACAAGACGCCGTTTGCTCGCGCCGTATCGGGCAACGTAAAGGCAAGCGCTTACCGAAAGACGACCGGGGAGACCTTGATCATCGCGTCGAACCTAACCCAAATAGAAGAAACAGCCAAAGTTTGTGTCGACAACGTAAAGTTCACAAACCCAGGCCCGCCGATTCTATGGCCGGCAAAAACCGAAGTCATTCAGGCGGGTGCGGGATGTTTTCAAGTTACGATTCCAGCGAGCGACTATCGAATGATACAGATAAGTCCGCGATGAGCACCGTTTGAATTAAGTGAAGATCGTCGGGAGGTGGCTACGACGCTTTGCTCGGATCAATGACGTCCATTTGAATTCGGGCCAAACGCAAACAAACGTGTCTCCGTTGGTTGGCTCGAAAATAGGCAGCGCCTCGATTAGGGGCGCTGCTTTTTTGTTTATGGCGCGTCCTATTCGGCTAGGTATTTAGCGTCTCTTAATTTCTCGCCTACGTGTTGAATGTAAAAAAAAGCATCGGACTTGTAGCAGGGGGCTCGATTATCGGGCAACTGGCTATGCTGGCCGCGACTCCAGTACTAACTCGGTTATACAGCCCTGAGGAGTTGGGGCTTTATGCACTATTCGTCTCAATTACCGGTCTGTTCTCGGTAGTGGTTGCCCTGCACTACGACTTGGCAATACCTTTAGTCAAATCGGAACTCGCAGCGAAGCTGATTTCGAATATCGCGTTGATTGCAACCCTTACCGTCACCCTCGTGGTGTCTGGGGGGCTGTTTTTATTTAAAGACTCGTTACTACCGTGGATCAATGCTAAAAAACTCGAAGAACACTTGCTCGCTGTTCCTTTGGTCCTATTAAGTAGCGGACTACTGCTAAACAAAATTGGAATTGCACGCAGGAAAAGCCAATTTCGCGCCAATGCAATGGCAAAGGCCACGCAAGGTGTATTTCAACCGCTACCACAATTGATTTGCGGATATTATGGTCTCGGAATTAAAGGGCTGATAGTTGGGCAAGTTGCTGGTTTGCTCGCTGGAGTCTTATGCTTCTGTAATGTCACGTTACCAGCCAAGAAGGGGGAGACGCTTTCACGAAAGTTGATGTACGCGCTAGCATACCGTTACAGAAACTTCCCATTGATGTCCACCGCCGGGTCGTTGGTAAACGCTCTCGCAGCACAGTTGCCGGTGATGGCGTTAACAAGCTTTTTTGGGGCTCGCGAAGCCGGCTACTTCGCTTTAAGCTTTCGCGTGCTACAGGGACCAATCCGGTTTGTCGGAAGTGCTATTTCAGAAGTATTTTTTTCCATGGCGGTCACTGCCAAGCGACTAGGCACCTTGAAGTCGGTCGCTGAAGCGTTCTATCGGACCCTACTGGCATTCGCAGTGCCAACGTTTATCGTCGTGGGAACAATTAGTCCAGAGGTATTTGTGCTCCTCTTTGGCCCAGACTGGAAAGAAGCTGGTGCCTACAGTCAATATTTGACGGCCTGGATGTTTTCTCTTTTCGTTACGACCCCTCTTGCAATTTTGGTTAGCGTTCTTGAGCGTCAGAGCGTGGAGGTAGTATTCCAAATCGGATATGTGTTGGCAATTCTTGGCTCGATGACAATTGGGCTTTTATATAAGTCTGCATCCATTTCCCTTCTAGTATTAGGTATTGTTGGCTGTGCATTGACATTGACAAAATGCATATGGCTATTATCCTTAGCTGGAATGCAGAAACGAAAATCTTTAAGCTTGATTATAAAAGAGCTAATGATTTCGTCCCCTTGGATTGCCGTATTAATTACCCTCAAGGTAAATTGCGAAAATCCAACATATATTTTAGGGATCGCGACACTCATTTTTGGGTCCATTCACGTTATAAATTACAAACTAAGGCGTGCCTACGAATTCAAATGAGAGAAAAAATTAAAGTTCTAATTCTAGAATTCTGCGGATACGGAGGAATGCTCCACTATGCGGAGGGATTGAATAAAGGGCTAGAAAATATTGCGAATACAATTGTCTTTTCTACACAGAGTGAAGGTTCAGGGTTTTATATTTTTGACAAAATAAAGGATAAGTTACAAAAGAAATATAACCCAATCTATTACATTCAAATGGCTAAGGCTTTAGTCATCAACTATTCACCACAGATTGTTCACATTACGAGTCAGTCGGTAGGGTTGCTGTTTCTAATAATCGCGCTAAATCGGTTCCGGACGAAAGTAGTATATACCGTTCACGATCCAATTCCGCACGACGAACGTAGGACTTTGTGGGGAGCCATTTTGGGTAGGATTAATCGAATATGGCTACAACCACTGACATTAAGCCGACTCGATGCAATCCATGTGCATTCGGAGATTCACAAGCGACAATTGTTACGTCGCTTTCCTACGGTCGATGAATCAAAGGTATATGTCGTGACCCATGGCGGCGGAGCAACTCCAAGAATCAAGTCTGGAACAAAAACGCCACAGGAATTGGTTAAGGGATCAGATAAGATAGTCTTTCTGTTTTTCGGGAGGATAGAAAAATACAAAGGACTAGAGGTGTTGCTTGATGCATTTGCAAAATTAAAACAAGAGAACGCAAATGCGGTATTACTGATTGCAGGCTCAGGGAGCTTCCTAAGCTATGATGCCTTAGATCCAAAATTAGATGGAATTATCCTAATAAACCGGTTTATTGATGACGATGAAATCTCGGCATTGTTCAAATTTTGTAATGTTGTAGTCTTACCGTATAGCAATGCAACACAGTCAGGAGTCATTCATCTCGCATATGAATTCGAGAAAGCAATAATCGTTACGAACGTGGGGGCATTACCGGAGCTGGTAAAACACCAAGAAACGGGTCTAGTTATTGAACCTGGAAACCATTTTGAATTGTACGTTGCGATGAAGACTCTATTGGAGGATACGGAAAAGCGGACAAAGTATGGCCTGCGAGGGAGAGAATTTATGAAGGAAGCATTCTCTTGGGAAAAGGTTGCCGAATTACATTTTCAAAGATACGAGAAGCTCATCAGCTTTCTATGACAGGTGAATCGATCTGAACGGTAAACCTGACACCTCATTCTTAGCAAAAAAGCTTCCATCTAATACCATGAAAACCCAGGCGATTAAATGATGGATGACCAATACTTGGCGGTATTTATCGCGGTGTTAAACGCAATAGTTGCCTTTATTAGGTTTATATATTGTGTACAAGCGCGGAGAATGATCACCGTAGTATGGTTTTTGGTGGCTTACTTTTCAGTCTTTTTCGTAGTGCTGGCGATCGAAGGACCATTCTTTCATACACAAGGGTTTACTTTAGAAACAATAAAGATTGATGATGAAGTACTCTATGCGACATGCCTGTTCGCGTTCGAGTTTAATCTAATTTTCTTAATATCAGAAGTGGCTCTGTGGCGGATATTTGGAAGCAAAAAATCAGTTTTAATTTGGGACTTGCCAGAGAAATCGAGGGTCTTTGATAAGCTATGCTTCGCGCTTGGTACATTACTAGTAATTGGATCAATCTGGTATTGGTACACGACTCGCGAGCACAATTATCGCGCGTACGTAGAGTTCAAAGGGAGTAATTGGGGCAGTGTCTTCCTTTGGGCAAGTTCGCCAGTAATATCGATATTTGCATTGAGAGGCAAGCTCCTCATCGCATTAGTCGCCTCGATTCCGTTCGTCTTTTTTGCCTTCCATCTAAATGTTCGATCATTCGCTCTTTTATCAGTGATTCCTATTCTAATAATAGAATCAATCCGTGCGAGTACCGTGGTCGACAAAAGCTTCCTAAAGCGTTTCGGATCAATCGTCATAGTTGGTATTCTAGGATCCGCGCTTTTGTTAATCAGCAGCATGATCATGCAAGACAAATTGCATGGAAAAAATACGCGTACCCCATTTCCTGATGCTGACCTACCTGGCGGAACAGCAATAATATTCAGGGCAAGCGACCTATATCGCGAACGAACTTCCTTTGATTCTTTAGAACTCTACATTGAAAATTTTCTAAATCCATTTCTTCGCTTACTAGAAAAATCAAGCTTGAAAGAGCAAAGACCCGAAGTTACGGATCCTCCGGTAGTAATGGCCCAACTGATCGAAGGTGTTCCGTCGAATTGGAACGTATATTTTCACTATCCTGCGTTGTGGTACTCCGATTCCTATCTCGCCTTCGGAAACCTTGGGTTAGCTTACGCTGCGTTTTGGGCGCTAGTTTGTACTATATTCGAGTATTTAATGACAAGAAATCAAGTATGGTTATCGCTTCTGCTCCCCTTCTACTGCTGGCACAGTTACATGCTGGTAAGGGGAGCGGTCGCAGGGGCGAGTAACCCATTTATGTACGCAGCATATATAGCATTTATATTCGCAATGATCGTGCTCGGTCCTAAGGCATTTCGGTTTAGCGATCGAGGGAACGTAGGTTCGCCGATGAAAACGAAATAGACGAAAAGCGTTACCTTAGAGATATTAGTTATCCGAGTATAGAGGAAGTTCATCAGGCCGACCCATTTTTGATCACGGATAGCGGCTACTTTTGGATTGGCAAATAAGCCACTTCCCTGCAAGTGGTTTTAAGGTAGTAAGTATCTGGATCCACTCGGTTTTAGCGGGACGTTGATTTTCTCTGGGCTGAGGAAAAACTTTCGGAAAATCTAGAAAAAAGACATTTCACGGCATAATTTATCCGAACGATACGTCTATATACCGGATTGTTTGTTTGCTTAAGGTGGTTATTACCTTTGCGTAGCGGAGAGCAGCTTCGTTTTTCAACGCCCTGTTATATCGCGTTCGGAAGTAACTATCGAGAAAGGACTCGATTGAATGTCGAGGCTTTAATTTAATTAATCTACGACACTTATGTGATTCGGTCCTCGATGTAGGAACGAAGGTCGGATTTGCAAGATACAAAAGGCGTATCTAGTCTATCAGTGTCCTCCGCTCCCCTACCATAATTTATGCTAATTAGTTTGTTAATAAAATGATTAAGAAATCCGCTATTTGGTTAGTGAGAGCGCTGTTACCTCGGTTGTATTTCTCGAGGGTTTATAATAGGTTAAAGATACAAAGATCGGAGGCTGAATTGGAGTTGCTTCCAGCATTAATACGAGCGGGTGCTTCGTGCATAGATGTAGGAGCTGCGTCCGGCGTCTACACCGTTCAGATGCTCGAGACAGGGGCAACTGTATGGAGTTTTGAGCCAATACCAACTAAAGCGTATACGCTACGAAAGATGGGTGAATATTTAGACTTGAAGCTACAGGTTGAAGAAGTCGCTCTTTCACATATAAATGGCAAGGCAAAGCTTCGGATTCTTGTTGAGGATACAGGTAGAAGTACGATAGATCCGGCGAATCAAATTGGAGATTTCGGGGGACGTATAACGGAAGTTGATGTACTTACGCGACGTTTGGATGATTATAATCTTGATAACATCGGTCTAATTAAGATCGATGTTGAAGGGCATGAGCTATCTGTAGTAAAGGGGGCGGTCCAAACTATTGGACGAAATAAATGTAATTTTTTAATAGAGTGTGAAAACCGTCACAAGTCAGGTGCAACGAAAGAGTTGTTTATGCAGATGACGGAATATGGTTATGTAGGGTATTTCCTAAATGGCAAGCAGCTAAATAGTATAGTCCAGTTCGATGAAGGGATGCATCAGAATGAAGAAAATATTGGTGGATGGAAAAGTCGGTGGGCGCGGATCGGTGTTTATATAAACAACTTTATCTTTGTTCCAAAGGAATCTGAACCTGGTTTTATCGCTAAGGTGTCAGGGTTAGGGTTTTCTGCTGGAAGAGAATGAATGTCTCCATTGTTTGAGTTATCTATCGATTTTCTGGCTTAATTGAAATTCGTAACTTCGACTTTATGAGAGTTTTACTATTAACCAACGCATTGGCAGCTGGTGGTGCAGAGATATTCGTCGTCGAGTTGGCTCGCGCGTTAGTAAGTCTTGGTCATGATGCAGCCGTGTGCGTTTATGCTGGAGTCTTGGACAAAAAAGGTAAGGAGCTGGTTAGTAGGCTTGCTGATGGTGATATACCGTTTTTTAACTTAGATGCTCAGTCGATTGTCAAAAAAGTCCTTTGTCCTATACTTGTTTCAAGGGTGATAAAACAGTTTCGCCCTGATGTAGTACATACACATCTTGTTCAATCTGATCTGTTGGGTCTTCTCGCGAATTTAATGTCTCCTTATCGGGGGCGGCCAAGATTTGTTAGAACTATTCATAGCATAAAGGAGAACAAGAAATTCCATCCGTTCGTTCAGAAAACGGTTGCTCGCTTCTTTGACGCGCAAGTGAACTGTTCGGATCATGTTCGCTCGGGTTTTCCCTATCGGGCCGCGAAAGATAACATTGTTATTGAGAACGGAATTGAGATTAGAGAGAAGGAAGGTGTGGAGGTAAATGGCGGCTCGCTAAATGATTCACAATTCAAAAGGTTAAGGAGAGATTTCAAGTACATCATTGTATCTATAGGTTCCTTCTTGCCGAGAAATGGAGTTCTCCCGAAAGGACAGGACGTAATAATATCGTCGATTAAAAAGTTGTCTCGGGATGACGTTGCACTATGCTTTCTGGGAAATGGGGGAGGGGAGTTTAGTCGTATCAAGGACCTTGTTTTGGCCCAGGGACTTGATTCGCAGGTCTATTTTGCGGGTATTGTTGAAGAAGTAACGCCTTATCTTAGAGCGGCTGACCTTTTTCTAATGCCGTCACGATTTGAAGGATTTCCGATTTCCGCAATAGAAGCGGCGTGTGCCGGCATGCCAATGATCTTGTCCACTATCAGCGCGTTCGACCGATTTGACTATTCCGGGACCCTCAGAGTTGATTCCGATGATGTGGAAAGTCTCACTGCGGCCATTGACAAGATGCTCACCCATCTTCCGCAATTCAGGCGCGATGCGCAGGCTATGAGAGAACGGTACATAGAGCAATTTGATATAACGAACGTGGCGCGACAATACATCGAATTGTTTGCCCGTTTATAGCAGAGCTGACGGTAGGGCAGAAGTCATTGGATTTTTAATATTGCCCATATTGAAAACGATTGCTAATGATATTCGTTAGAAATTGTCACTATTATTGAGTGATTACTCGCTACAATCTTTGCGCGTCGTTATGAGGTTATAAGGGTGTTTAGAATCTCTACCTTGATTCAGGACGTACAATTGAATTTTCGATGACAGCGGGTCAATGATTTTCGTGGATTGATGTCTGAGGTTGTATTCTATGCTAAAATTGATTGACGAGACAGTTTGGATTTGATATGGCCGGTGTTGAACTAGACGTTTCAAGCGGACACGGTATGATTGTGTTCGATGCTATCTCGGCAATAACGGGAGGAGCCGTTACTTATCTATATGCCTTTGCGAAAGAAGCTTCCAAAGACGACGGGATTCGACGTAAATATATTTTTCTTGTGACGCATTCCAGGCACTTAGAGGTATTATCAAAATTAAATGTCAATGTAGTCAAAGTTGATGAGGTATATTCTCCACTTGAGAGGCATATCTGGTATGCGCGGCACGCAAGGCGATTTATTAAAGATCACAATATCGCGCTATGGTATTTTTCGTGCGGCGTGCCAGCGCTAATTTTTCCTTGGAACCATTGTAAGACGTTGATGGCGTTCCGAAACTCTCAGCCATTTGATAAACAGGAAATTGTACGTCTTAACCGAATTAAAGGAAAACTTCGCCTTTACGCGCTTCGGGTGCTCATAGCAAGGGGGGCAAATAGATGCTCTGCTCTTCTCTTTATTTCCGAGTATGGTAAACAGTTATTGAAGGGCTATGTTAGAGTTTTTGAAAATAAGAAGGCTCAAGTAATTTATCACGGAATTGATTCTTATCTGAAGCAAGATCGCCCTCTGGAACGAAACGGATCAATTCTATATGTCTCATTCTTAGATACCTATAAGCGTCAAGTAGAGGTTGTTCGGGAATACGGTAAGGCACTAGATCTCTGTCCCGATCTTCCCGATCTGGTGTTCGTTGGCGGCGGCGTTAGGGAGTACGAAACGCAAGTTATTGACGAGATAAGGAGATTGGGTATTGAGCAGAAGGTTAAGATTTTGCCGTTTATTAGTCACCAAGAAGCTATCGAGATGATGGGGTCAGCGAAATTCGGTATTTTTGCTTCTGTGTGTGAGAACTGTCCAAATATTCTTATAGAAAAGCTTCACGCTGGGCTCCCGCTTTTGGTCGCAAATCGGGAGCCGATGCCTGAGATCGCTGGAGATGCTGCAATATACTTCGATCCGGACGAAGTTGGTAGTTTGTCTGGGGCTATCTGCGAAATTCAAAAATCCGATGAACTTAGATTCAAGTTGGGCGCGGCGTCGTGTGAGCGGGCTAAAAAGTTTGTCTTCGAAAATACGTTTAAACAAACAGTAAACTTTTTAGATGAGATATTGTATGGCGTTCCACTGACTTAAAATCGTTTGTCGAAAGGCTACATATTGAGTTGCGAATATTCAAGTTTATGTCTTGGGGTTGCTAAACGATATGCGAACAGATTTGGTTAAGTTTAATAACGACTGGTTTGCTGCGGAGATCGGCGCCTCAAAATTTAAGCAGATTCTTTGGTATTTTTGCAATATACTTTTTTTTAAGAATCCGTTTAATGTCAGTTCGAAATTGAAGGTGTTTTTTTTGCGTCTCTTTGGGGCGAACGTTGGGGTTGGTGTCGTTCTTAAACCTTCGATTAGTATTAAGTATCCTTGGAAAATAATCATTGGTGACTCTTGTTGGATAGGCGAAAACGTCTGGATTGATAACCTCGCTATTGTTCTCTTTGGCAATAACGTGTGCGTGTCTCAGGGGGCCATGCTACTTACCGGCAACCATAATTATAAGAAGACATCGTTTGATCTAATTGTAGGTGATATTACACTTGGCGACGGTGTTTGGATCGGGGCAAAGTCATTGGTCTGTCCTGGCGTCGTTTGTGGGTCGCATTCTGTATTGACAGCCGGCTCCGTGGCAACTAAAGACCTTGCCGCTTATACGATCTATCAGGGCAATCCTGCGCTACCCATTCGTGAAAGGGTGATTATAGAATGACTACTATCTCTGTTATTACTACGGCATATAACAGCGCAGGAACAATTAGTGATACTTTGGGGTCGGTTGCGAGTCAGACCCATCCAAATGTTGAGCATATTATCGTCGATGGAAAGTCCTCTGACGATACATTAAAAATCGTCCAACGTTATCCCCATGTGGCGAAGGTTGTTTCTGAGCCAGACTCCGGCATTTATGATGCCATGAATAAAGGTATTAAAGTAGCAACTGGTGACATCATTGGCATTCTAAACTCTGATGATGTTTATTTCGATGAGCAAGTTCTTGCTAAAGTTGATAGTGCACTGGCTAATGCGGACGCCTGCTACGGAGATCTACAGTACGTTTCTGCGAACGACTTAAGTCAGGTAGTGCGATACTGGAAGTCAGATCATTTCAATAGCCATTCGTTTTACATGGGCTGGATGCCTCCGCACCCTACTTTTTTCGTTAGGAAAGCTATTTATCGCGATGCTGGGCTGTTTAACCTCTGTTTGAGGAGCGCGGCCGATTACGAATTTATGCTTCGCGTATTTCTGAAACACAATTATAGGATCGCGTATATTCCTGAGGTTTTGGTCAAGATGAGGGTTGGCGGCGTGAGCAATGTATCGCTTAAGAATCGTTTGATTGCAAATTTAGAAGATCGGAAAGCTTGGGAGATGAATGATCTCAAGCCATCCTTTTATACACTTTACTTTAAGCCGCTTAGGAAGTTGACGCAGTTTATACTTAGGTGATGGTGGAGGATAAAATGTCAAAAGTAGCATTGATTACCGGAGTAACTGGACAAGATGGAGCATACTTGAGTGAGTTACTATTAGGGAAAGGGTATGTTGTTCATGGAGTAAAACGTCGAAGCTCGTCTTTTAATACGGATAGAATTGATCATCTATATCAGGATCCCCACGAAAAAGACGTAAACTTTACGCTGCACTACGGCGATCTTACTGATTCGACCAATCTAATTCGAATTATTCAAGAGGTTCAGCCGGACGAGATTTATAACTTAGCAGCGCAAAGCCACGTAAAGGTTAGTTTTGAGACGCCAGAATATACCGCTAATGCGGACGGAATTGGTGTATTGAGGATTCTTGAGGCTGTACGCATTCTTGGATTAATTGGAAAGTCGCGTGTATATCAGGCATCGACGTCCGAGCTTTATGGTTTGGTTCAAGAGGTTCCACAGTCTGAACGTACACCGTTTTATCCGCGTTCACCTTATGCAGCGGCTAAGCTGTATGCCTATTGGATTACCGTCAACTATCGGGAAGCATACGGTATGTATGCAAGTAACGGTATTCTTTTTAATCATGAGTCCCCTATAAGGGGCGAGACCTTTGTAACGCGGAAGATTACGCGTGGCGTAGCGCGGATCGGGATGGGGCTTCAAAATCGCATTTATCTGGGTAATTTGGATGCCAAGCGAGATTGGGGGCATGCGCGCGATTATGTTGATGCGATGTGGCGCATACTTCAACAGCCTAACCCAGATGATTACGTCATCGCTACAGGCATAACTACGTCTGTTCGTGATTTTGTTCGACTGGCATTTCGTGAGATTGGTGTCGAAATTCGTTTTGAAGGGGAAGGGGAGTCAGAGGTTGGAATCGTTGAGTCTTCGTCTGATCCTCTTTTCAAGGTTGCAGTTGGCGAGGTCGTGGTCGCGGTTGATCCTAGCTATTATCGGCCGACGGAAGTCGATCTTTTGATTGGGGATCCAACCAAGGCAAAAGAGCTTCTTGGGTGGACGCCGACCATTAGCCTTTCGGAGTTGGTTAAGGAAATGGTTACAGGTGATCTAGAAAGTGTTCGGTCGGAAAAGTTACTTGCTGATTCGGGATTCCGGTCTCGAAAGCAGGTTGATTAAATGATTCGCTATTCCATTTGATATTGAATAGTTTCATCTCTTTCTTGTCGTTGTGCGCAATATATGAATTTCGATGCGAAGATCTTCATCGCCGGGCATCGCGGAATGGTTGGGTCGGCGATTTTACGCAGGTTATCTCGGGCGGGTTTCACCAATTTGATCTGTCGTTCTTCGTCGGAACTGGATCTACGAGATCAATCGGCTGTTAATGATTTTTTTTCTCGTGAAAAGCCGGCATACGTCTTTTTGGCAGCCGCTAAAGTCGGTGGGATTCTTGCGAATAACACGCTTCGCGCGGAATTCATCTATGACAATCTTGTTATGGAGTGCAATGTAATCCACGCGTCTTGGCGGACGGGTGTTGAAAAGCTCTTATTTCTGGGTTCTTCTTGTATCTACCCAAAATATGCCCCCCAACCACTTTTGGAAGAGTATTTACTGACTGGGGCGTTAGAGCCTACGAACGAACCGTATGCTGTTGCGAAAATTGCGGGCTTGAAGCTGTGTGAGGCGTACCGTAGGCAATACGGTTGTAATTTTATTTCCGCAATGCCCACTAATCTTTATGGCCCGAACGATAACTACGATCTTTCGAGTTCCCATGTCCTTCCTGCACTCCTTAGAAAGTTTCATCAGGCGAAGGTCGATGGTTCGAAATCAGTGACATTGTGGGGAACAGGCTTGCCGCGTCGGGAGTTTTTATATGTGGATGATTTGGCCGATGCTTGTTACTTTCTAATGGAGAACTACAGTGACGAGGGCATCGTTAATGTTGGTACGGGGTCAGATATTTCGATTAACGAGCTTGCTCTAATTATTAAGCGTATCGTTGGCTTTGAAGGGGAGGTTTGCTACGATCCGGAAAAGCCCGATGGGACTTTTAGAAAGGTTTTGGATGTATCCAAGCTTTCTTCATTGGGGTGGACTTTTTCTACCGACCTTGAGGAAGGTATTCGGTATATTTACTCAAATCACTTCTTAATTGATTCCGGGTTAGTTACGGGTGAAGTGTAAGTGGTGTTTGCTCGACCCTTCCTTCAAAGGGGTATCGTTCCAATATCAAATTCGAATGGATGATCTATGCTGAGAAAATGGGGCCCAAGGTGTTGATTGCCTCTGAGCTATGGAAAAGCTCTTCGAAAAGTTGATTTTACGGCTTAATTTAGTCGATCGAGACTCTATATATCGAATTATTTGTTAGTTTAAGCTCGTCGCGACTCTCGCGAAGTGGAATGCAACTTCGTCCTTTAACACGCTCTTAAGATGGTCGGTTTCCTGAAATTACATGGATGCAGGTATGGCTCGAAGGCGCACAAGACGGTTAGGATTTCAACATTGCATTATCATTTACCTGCATAGAATCATAAAGTTCCGTTCAATTAACATACGCGAGTCGACTGTAAAGGGAAAGAAACTCCTTAAGTTGGGAGGACTGTCGAGTATGCCCGCAAGTACGGCGAATTAGTGAGAATGCTTTATCTCCTTGCGGGATTCGAGACTTAGTTTGCTGTTCGTTTGGTGGTTGTGCTATCCGAACATATCGAAGCTCAACTTCTATAAGCCGGAATCGGCGTTGTTCGATTTAGCCGGGACAATTGGAACAACGTGCTCACGATTGAGTCGGTCCATCTGTCTGTCGATATCTGTGATGTATTACCTATCTGGTAGCTTTCGTATAGCAATCGCAATTGCTGGCGTCACATGCAACCGCGAGACAGCATTGAACAGCTTAAGCAATTTCCAATAAGCAACCCGTGAAAATGAGCGATTGCCGCGTGCTAGCCAAATATCGAGATCATCTTTAATTTCTCCTTTGCCAGATAGGAGCTCGGCGCGGGCTCCGTGTTTACGCAGTATCCCTAGGATCTCCGGGGTCGTTCCGCCTCGAATACCATAACGGAGGAATGACTCCCATGTGTGGTCCCTTCTGCTTTTTTTTGAATATGACCGCGCAAACATAAATGCTAACCGGTCTGGCAAATAATTTATTCCAAGCAATCCTGTTGTATGACTTTCTCTTGGCCAATATCGATAAGGTGTTTGATTAATGAAAAGGATTCCGTTGGGCTTGAGTCGATTCCAAACGAGCGGTAATACCGCGCGTCGTTCTCTCGGCAGAAGGTGCTCATAAACTGCCGAAAGAACGGCGATTTCGTATTCCTTGAGGTTGGCAGGGAGGCTGTCAGCGCGTGGCGAGGCAAAAAAGTCGACCTTTAAACCATAATACTCAGCACGAGCTTTTGCAAGGCGAAGATTAGACTCCTCCAATTCCACTCCAATAATATTCGCGTGTGGAAACATTCGAGATAGGCAAAGAGTGGAGGAGCCCGCGCCACATCCGAAGTCGAGCACAGTCTTCCCGTCCCAATCAAGTTTGGGTAAGTACGGGAGCATATTTCGCTCGAGTTCATCTTGTAAACTTTTAGGATCCTCCTCTCTCGCGATCTCGTAACAAAGAAAGTCAAGCCCCTTGGCTTCTAGGGTTGCCGTAATCAAATTTACCGAGTAATGCGTTTGTATTTTTGTCCGAGATATGAATGCGTCTGCCTTTAATGGTATTACCGTAATGCACCTGATTTGTCCTTGATCTTCGATTACAACTTTCCCTTCCGGATGTATTAGTTCAATCATATTTTGAGACCCTGTGGATATTAACTTTCTGGAGGAGCTGTAAAAAAGTTACCATGATTCACTTATTTTCATGCGAGGTGGAGGTCATTCTTTTGGCGCATTAATTTTGTTTTCTTAGGGCGCGGCTATGTGGACAATGACGTATAGCTTAGATTTGGGCGCGATTTATTCGGACGGCCCATGGGGAGAATCCTGGCTATTATTGGGTCTGCTTACACAAATGGGCGTCTACGCGTTTGATCGCCGATCACGGCGTAACGGACGAGATTGATCTATTTTTTCTCCATCGCGATGTACGCTTAGTTAGGGCTTATAGCGTGTTGATAATCTAGTTGAAAAACGAAGTTGCTCTCCACTTCGCGAAAATCATAATAACCTTAAGCTAACAAATCATGCGATATATGGCCGAAATAATCGAATACACCAAGCCATCTAATGGGGTTTTCGCAAGATTTTCCGAGATTTTTTCCACAGCCTAGAGAAAATCAACACGCTGCTAAGTCACTCTTCTGTGTCCGAAAGTCACAACAATTCTATATGAATCTGATCCGCAGCATATGTTCGTCCTGGCCGGACCGGTTAAGGTGTAATACGTGCTTTTTAAGGAGTTTGGGGGGGCTTCCACGGCTCATAGAAAATCAACACCATCCTAGTCTGGTAGGTAGCTTTTCAATTCTGGTTGTAGAAGTTCAACGAATGATTTGAGCTGTTCTTCGCTGATTTCTGGGTCATTACCCCTAGGTATAGGAATGGTCACCCTGACCAATGCGCCGTCGCTGCGGTTCTTCGTCAAGGCATCCCAGAACAGGAACCACTTCACCAAATACTCGTTGGTTTGGATGCGTCCGCGTTGCGGGAACCAGTAATAGACCAACTGAATGTCGTCGGCCTTCTTGATGATCAAGCGGTTGACCACCAAAGGGCTGCCATCCGAGCCCCTGATGCCCGCCAATTCCTTTTGGTCCAGCGAGTCGATCTGCCAGCCGCCGCCTGGAATGCAGGCGCGCGGCGAATGGATGGATTCACCTTTGCGCTGTGAGGCGTAATAGGCCGAATACACGTTGATGGGCAAGCCACCGCTTTGGCCATGCCGGTAGTTGGCCAGCAAATAGTCGTCGAACTTCAAGCCTTGGACGTACTTGTCTTCCATACGCTCCGTTTGCCCGGTCCAGTCGCCGATTTTCATGGGGAATTCCGCGAACGTGGCGCGCTGCGGGACGATTTCCTCGCGATGCTGTAGCGAAATGTTGGTGACGCCCGTCACCGCCAACAAACCAGCAATCACGTAGATCAGCGTGGGCGTGGCGCGATCCTGAAACCGCGCGTTGGCCGGCGTCGGGTCGGGCATGACCAGCCCGAAGACTTCCATGAGCGGGCGACGTTCGCGGCCGATTTGCGCCAGCAGCCACATTTCCGCCATCAGCACCGCGGTGCAGGCCATGAAGATGAACCAGCCCTCAAAGTCGTGCAGAAAGCCTTCGGCCATGTCCTTGCCCCAGCGGTCGGAGGTCACGCCGATGACGCCGATCCGGAAGCTGTTCATCAAAATGGTGATGGGAATGCTGGACAGAAACACCACGGCCCGCTTCCAAAACGACGCCTGGTAAAAATAGGCGCACATGAAGGCGAGGCTCATCAGCGGGAACAGGTAACGAAGCCCGCTGCAGGCCTCGACGACCTGCAACTGCATGGTTCCGAGGTCGATGACGTTGCCTTCCAGGTAAACGCTGATGTCAAACAGGCGGATGAACATCACCCCCAGTTTGGACGAGAGCAACTGCAGTTTGCTGGAGAGCGGAAAGTAGATGAAATTGGGTAGCGGGATCGCGTAAAACAAAAAGGCAATGGGGATGCCGATCAGCTTGATGATGCGGTTGCCGCAAACGGTCCAGACGATGCCGAACACGGTCATCAGGCAGGCATATTGAATCAGCGTGTAGATGGCGCTGAGTTCGCCGAGCAAGCCCGTGGCGAGTCCGATCACGACCAACACGATCCCGTACGAGGTCGGCTCGAATGGCAGCTCCGCCAGTTCGTTCTTCTTCTGCCAGATCAAGAACGCCGTGATGAGAGGGATGAGCATGCCGTGGCTATACTCCTCCTTTGTTAGCCACCAGTCAGCGAGCAGTTGGATTCCATCCCAAAATACCAGCGCCACCAGGGCGGCTAGCACAAGGAAATAGGCCCATTGCTGGGTTGGCGTTCTCCAAAGCGTCTTTTCGATGCTGGAATGCATATCCATATCTAAGTGAGCGGTGAGATTATTGTCGGGTGATGGAGGCCAAGCTTTGCAGCATTCGGTCCGCTAGGTTGTTTCTGTCATAGCGGTGGGCGGCCTCGGTGCAGTTTTCCAGGCCGATTCATACACGTCGCTATTTTCGCGGAATTGGCAAAGGGCCTGATAGAGTCCTTGCTCGTCCTCGGGCTCGGATACCGTGCCGATGCCCTCGCGCTGGACAATGTCGGCGGATTCGCCAGCGACGCCGTGCACTGCGGGAATGCCCATCGCCATGTATTCAAACAACCGCGACGGGATCACCGAGGTGAACAGCCCGGTTCGACGCAGATGGATGATGGAGACATCCAGCAACGCCCAATAGCGCGGCACCTCGGACTTCGGGACCGAGTCCAGAAAGCTGACATTTTTCAGACCCATAGACTCTGCGGCCGAAACCAGCACTTGCTTGCGGGCGCCTTCGCTGGCGGCAGAAAGTGCATCGGCGCTTGGTTGTTCTGGGCGATTTCGGCCGCTTTCAAAATGGTTTCCAGGGCGTGCGCCATGCCATGCGTGCCGACATAGCCGGCGACGAACTTGCCTTCCAGGCCCAGCTGCTTGACCAGTTGCGGATCCTTTTCGGCGGGCTGGAAACGCGCCACGTCGACGCCGTTGGTGATGACGTCGATCTTGCTAGTGTCGATGCCGCGATCACCCAGGATGCGGCGAAAGGATTCGGTCACGGAAACGATGCGGGTCGCCTTGCGATAGAGAAACAGCTCCAGCTTTTCCAGCAGCCGAATGGCCCATGAGTCCTGCATGGCGCCGACGGCCTTGATCGATTCCGGCCAGAGATCACGCAGTTCGAACACGAATGGAACGCGCTTGATCGCGCCAACCAGGTACGCCGCGCAGGCGGTGAAGAACTGCGGCGAGGTGCCGATCACGACATCGACGCGGCGGACGAAAAGGGCGGCCATGACAGCCGGCGGAAGAAAGCTGAGGTAGTCGAGGATGCGCTTGATAAAGCCCTCGTTGGCCGTGATGTAACTCCACACCCGAATGACCCGGATGCCATCCATGGTTTCCGTCTGCCAAAGCTTGTTGCGATAGCCATCGAAGACCTTGCCTTTGGGAAAGTTGGGCGCGCAGGTGATCACCGTGACGCGCGCGCCTTGCTTGGCCCAATGACGGCAATGCTCGAACGTTCGGCTGGCCGGAGCATTAACCTCTGGTGGAAAGTTGTCGGTCAGAAAAAGTATGTGCATGGTCTTCCAAGCAGACGAGGCGGGGACTTCGCGAGCCTGACAATTTTGCCGCGTCGACCTGCCTAGGCCGTGTTGAATCGAATTCGCTAGAAAAGCACTAGTCAAGCGCCATTTTGTCCGTAAAGAGTAAGCGTTCCGGGTGAAGTTCGCCACCCTGGACTTCCGCTGACGCGATCGCGAGAGCCTGTCACTTTCTAATGCCGGAGTCTCACTTGTGATGCGGGTTGTGTCGCTATGGACGATTTTGCGATTCGGTAGTCTGCCGCCGAATTGTCTGAATACTCGAATTCGGCCGCTGGCTTTCGGGATGTTTCGGGCTTGAACCGCAAGGCGTGTGCGGTTACTTTGTTGTCGACGACAAGGTTGCTTCGTTAAATCGCCAGCATTGGCTATTCTCTTGAATTTAGCTTGGGCGCGCATTGCAGTTCGCGCGCGCCGCTGTTGCGTTCAAGCTGATTGGCTGTATCGAATTCAGTTCATGGCTGAACTTCGACTGGGCGAGGCTTCGGCTTGTGCGTCTGACTCGCATGGCTGCTTGGTTAACCGTCTGTGTTGTTGGAGTAGCCCAACAACCGCGCCGCGGGTTCTGCCCGCTTACCGTTCTGATTTTGCCCTTTTCGCGTGGCTCGAACCGTCCGCCCGAGGTTCGTTGTCGCGGCTTGCTTGGTGTTCGGAACGTAGAACAATTCAACTCATGCAATTTTTTATTCTTTTTCTGACGGCGACGTTTTCGTCCATGGTGTTTGTAGCCGTCTTGATGCGGGTTGCCGAGCCACTTCGGTTTGTCGATGTCCCTGATTTTCGCAAGCATCACACCAAAATCATTCCGCGCGTTGGCGGCATCGGCATGGTCATGGGGGTGGTGCTGGCGCTGCTGCTTTGGGGCAGGCCCGATGCGGTGATGCTGTCCTTTATGGGCGGAATCGGCGTCCTGACCGTCTTCGGCGTTCTCGACGACCGGTTCAGTTTGGACTTCCGGCTGAAATTCCTGGGTCAGTTCATTGCGATTCTTATCCCCGTGGTGCAATGCGATTTGGTGCTGCGCAGCGTGGGAATTTTTGGCTGGTCGGACCTGCCCGATCTGGTCGCCTATCCGCTGACGGTCGTTTTTATTCTCGGCACGACCAACGCCGTCAATCTGTCCGATGGCCTGGACGGTTTGGCGGCCGGACTGGGCGTGCTGAGCCTGGTCGCGATCGCTTATCTGGCGGCCATTGTCGATGGCGACATGGTGATCGCCATCTGCGTGGCGATCACCGGGGCGACGCTGGGATTCCTCCGCTACAACACCCACCCGGCGGTGGTGTTCATGGGCGATACCGGCAGCCAGTTTCTTGGCTATACCGCCGGGTTGCTGGCGATCTTCGTGACCCAGCAGGTCAATCCACTGGTCAGCCCGCTGCTGCCGCTGTTCATACTCGGATTGCCGGTGGTCGACACCGTCCGGGTGATGGTCGAACGCATCCGCTGCGGCGTTTCGCCATTCAAGCCGGACCGGCGCCACTTTCACCATCGACTGCTCGAACTGGGTTTCGACCACTATGAGGCGGTGGTGGTTATATACGCCATTCAGGCGGTGTTTTTGGTGCTGACGTTTCTGCTGCGCTACGAATCCGATCTGTTGGCGCTCGGTATTTACCTCGCCTATTTTGTCTTTCTCTGGTTCTTTTTTCCCATCGCGGTCCGGATGGGCTGGCAACGGTCGCAGCGCAAGAAGGGTGAGGAATCGGCCTTGCAGCGCGCGATCAACACCGCGGCGCGCCGGCATTGGTTGGAACGAGCGGCGGACATTGCCTTGTCGCTGGTTGTGCCGAGCTTGCTGGCCTGGGTTGCCTGGCAATTTCGCGTCAGCAGCGCGGATCTGGGCTTATTTTCGGCGGGGATTCTCGCCTTGTGGCTGGCGTCCGGCATCGGTCGCCTGGAAAGCTTTGCGCTGATCGACCGGGTCGCCATGTATTCCTGCGTGACCTTGGCGTTTTATCTCATCGGTTCCGAGCAAGGCCAGCACCCCGACATGGAGCACCACGTGCGCATGGGCGTGTTGGTGATCGCGGTGCTGGTCGGGTTGGGCGTGGGATTTTCCGCGACCCACTTTCGCGTTACTCCGTCCGACTTCCTGGTGATGTTTGTCCTGCTGACGGCCGCGACGCTTCCCGGCCTTGGCAAAATCAGCTACGCCAGTTTGGCGACCGAGGCGGCAGTGGTGCTGTACGCCGTGGAATTTCTCCTCCGCCGCCGTGGCAAGGGTGTTTTTCTGCTGCGTGGCGTGATCATGGTGGTGTTCGCGTTGATTGCCGTTCGGACCTTGATGCTCACGCAGACCACACCGACGTCGCCGGCTTCGTCCACCGCTGAATCGCAAGCGCCGCCGTCGATCGACAATGGTTTTGAATCCATGCCGCCGCTGGAGCGCCACTGAGCGCTCCAGTAGCGGTTCGGTTGCCTTAAAGCGCCGGCGCGGCGGCTTCGTAGCGCAAGCCCTTGTCCTTGCTCTGACCGCGAACCGTTTCGTAGATTTTTTGGTCCAGCGAGTCCTTCGCGGCCGGCGACTTGGCGGCCTCGCGGGTCAGATATTCGCCGCGCTGCCGCGCCAAGCCGGCAATTTCGCCCTGCAAGCGCTGGCGTTCCTGCTCGACCTTTTCCACATAGGCTTTTTGTTCGGCCGGCGCCAGACTCTGGAGCGGCTTGGGCAATTCCGCCGGGGCGATTTTGGCGAGATCGGCCTTGCCAGACTTGAGGTCCTGAACCAATTCGTTCTTGCCCAGCAGGTTTTCCGCGCCGCTGACGGAACTGTTGAATGTCGCCCGCCGGGCGCGCGATTCCACCGATGCCGCCGCATGCAGTTTGCGGGTGGCGTCCAGCTTGGCGGATTTTTCCCGTTGCTCGGCTTCCGAGCCGTAATAGAGCCGGGTGTCATCCAGTTTCGCCGAGAGTTCGGCGAGCTTGGCGTCGTATGGCGTGGCCAGCGCGATGCCGCCGCCGGTTTGCTCGACTTGAAAATACCGGCCATTGCCCAGCCCGGCGATTTGCTGCCAGTTGGCCGTGGTCGTCTGATCCAAGCCGCATTGGATGGTATTGACGACGATGCCGCGCTGTTGGGCGGCCTTCAGGCTCGCGCTGAACGGCACGTCGTCCCGGTAGTCGGTGTGCGGCGGCGCGTCGCCGACCAGAAAGACCACTTTGTAGGCGTTCGCGTCCTGGCTCCAGTTGATCCGGTGAATCGCGTCGTAAAGTGCCTGGTTGACGCTCTCCGGGCCATCGCCGCCGCCATCCGCCTGAAAATCCATCAGCTTGGCGTAGACGCTGTCGAGATCGGTCGACAGGTCGGTGACCTGGGTGACGTAGGCGTCGCCGCGATCCCGATAGGCGACCAGGCCGATGCGAATTTCCGGCGCCGGCTGGGCCTGCGACAAGCTGCCGGCGATGGACCAGATTTTTTCCTTGGCGGTTTGAATCAGGCCGCCCATGCTGCCGGTGGTGTCCAGGGCAAACACCACGTCGATGCGGGGTCGCGTCGCGGCTTGCGGCGCGACGACCGGCGGCGGGTTTACGCTGGGTGTTGGCAAGGGTTGCGCGGCCAGCAGAACGGCCAGGGTCGTCCCGGCGAGCAGAAGCAGAGTGAGGAATACGGATTTCATGATGGATCTCCAGGTGAATTCAAATGGATTTGGCAAGGCGGTTTAGCGCGGCTTCGGCTTCGCGCAAGGCGTCGTTGAATCGGTCGGCCCGCGTCGCGGGTTCGTTAGGGCGACTCGGCGACCGTGGTAGGCGGACAAAAAAGGCTTGAGCCAAAAAGAAGGTCCAGAACGTCAGCAAGGCACTACCGGATTCCGCTAGCGCCCAGGCAGCGGCCGCGACCGCCAGCAGGTTGAGGCCGAGGTCGGCGACGATGGCCAATAGCCCGCTGTGATGCAGCACGCTGCGGCTCAGCCAGATGAAACCGGCCTGCGCGACCAGGAAGGCGATATCGCCGGGCCAGAACAGCAGGAACACGGACTCCATGGCCAGCAACCCAAGCAGAATCGCAACGCGACCGGTAGGTCGGGGCGAGCGCAGCGCCAGCCAGGCGGCGTAGGCCAAGACCAGCAGGGCGGCGACCGCCTGCCAAGCGATGTCGGCGGAACCCATAAACCGCAGGAATCGGTGGGCGATGGCACCCGTTACCGCCGCGATGGCGGCAAACCGGACTTCGCCCCAAAAGCTTGGCGCGCTCATGGCCGGCCTCGCAGATGCTTTTCCCGCAACAGCGCGATTTCGATGTCCTGCGCGGACAGGCCGGCCTCGGGCCGTGATTCGTCGGCCGCGAGCGGTTGCTCATCGCTGGGCGCGAGCAGTTCGGCTTCCTGAATAATCTCGGCCAGGCGAGCTTGGCGCTGTTCCAGCCGCGCGTGGAGCGCGGCGATTTGGCCTGCGCGAACCTCGCGGTCGCGGTCCAACGCTTCGGCTTGGCGCTGGGTCAGCAATTTGCGGCGCACCAAGGCCCGGGCCAGATCGTCCTGATCGGCCTTGAGGCAAAGGTCCAGTTCCGCATCGGTGGCGGCGAGGCTTGCGGTCAGCCGCTGGGCGCGGCCTTCGGCCTGCTGCTGGCGGTGCGTCAGTTGCTCCAGCGCCTGCCGTTCCTGGTTCAAGGCGTCCTCCATTTCGCGAACCGCTTGGCGCAGCAGCGCGCCGGGTTCTTCGATATGGTCCAGCAGGCCGTGGACATCGGCGCGGACAAGCCGCAACATTCGGTTCAAGAGCGTCATCGTAGGGCCTCCATGGGGCGGGTTCTCGATGACGTCAGTCTGGGCGGCAAGCCGCCGGTTCAGTAGGCCTGAAGGGGTAAACTTTGCCGGCGCGGATTTACCGAAAATTTACCTAATGGCCGCTGCCTTAGGACTAATCTTCCCCGGTAGTGCCGATTCGCTATTTCCGCCATGAGCCCCAACTCCCGCAACCTGTACGCGCATGACCCGCAAAACCCGCCTTCTGGTCGTTGAAGACGAGCCCGCGATCCGCATCGGGCTGAGTGATGTGTTTGTCTACCACGGCTATGAGGTCGAGGCCGCGGTGGATGGCAAGGCAGGGCTGGAGAAGGCGCTGAGCGGGCGCTTCGATCTGGTCATACTCGATGTGATGCTGCCGGGCATGGATGGCTTTGAGGTCTGCGAACACATCCGCGCCCAAGACCGGGATTTGGCGATCATTCTGCTCACCGCCAAGACCGCCGACGAGGACATCATCACCGGGCTATCGCTAGGCGCCGACGATTACGTCGCCAAGCCGTTCTCGGTCGCCCAATTGGTGCTGCGGGTGCAGGCGGTTTTGCGCCGGACGCTGGGCGAGGTCGCGCCGCCGGAGGAGCTACGCCTGGATCGGGACGTGCGGATCGACCCCCTGAATCTGTCCGGGCAACGGGGTCCAATTGCGCTGAGCTTTACCCGGCGCGAGATGGACGTTCTCCAGTACCTGGCGGTCAACGGCGCCCGCCCGGTGCCGCGCGAGGAACTGCTGGCGCGGGTTTGGGGCTACCGCCGGCCGCTCGAAATCGAAACCCGCACCGTCGATATTCACATCGCCAAGTTGCGCCGCAAGCTGGAGCCCAATCCCGCCGAGCCGCGCTATCTGGTGACGGTGCGGGGCGCCGGTTACCGCTTGCTGACCCAATGAGGGCCGCGTCGCGCGGCAATCGCGCGGCCTTGCGGCGGCTGCGTCGCGGCCTGGCGATTTTCTTTCTGGCGCTGGCCGTTCCGACGGTGCTGCTGGTCCGGCAAGCGTATTTGCAGCTCAAATGGGAGTCGCTGCACCAGCACACGACCTTGGCCGAGGAACTGGCGCGTCGCATCGATGCGCGGTTTCGCACGTTGCTGCAAGCCGAGGAGGCGCGCTCGTTCGGCGACTACGCCTTTCTGGTCGCCGCCGGCGATCCGGCCGCGCCTTATTTGCAGCGTTCCGAGTTGTCCACGTTCCCATTTAAAGCCGGCTTCCCCGGTCTGCTCGGGTACTTCCAGGTCGATGCGTCGGGCGACTTTTCCTCGCCCTTGCTCCCGCCGCAGCCAAGGTCGGCCGCTGAATTCGGCATCACCGCGACCGAGGCCGCGCAACGCGCCGACGCGGAGCGGCAGGTACTGGAGATTCTTCATCAAAATCGGCTGGTTCAGGGGCATACGCCGCTAGCGCAGGAGGCGCAGGCCACGCAAAGACCCGCCGCGCCGCGTGCCGTCGCGGAAAAGGCTGACCGCGAAATGGCGCCGGCCCCGGCCGGAGAACTTGCGGAAAATGCCGTTCCCGCGCAGTCGGCGTTCGACAGTCTGAGCGCTGATGCCGAGCAGTCGCGGCTAAAGAAGGCGGTGCCGAAGCTTGAAAAGGATTTCAAGTCCGCCGCGGCGCCCTCTCCCCAGCCCAAGTCGGCGGAAACACCGGCCACGCGCGGCTATTCGTCGGTAGCCGGTGAGATTTTGGAGCGTAAACCGGCCCGCAAGGAGCGCAGCCTCTTGCCGGAACTGTCGCGAGCGCGCTCCAATGCGCTGGATGCGGTTGGTGCCTCGGTATTGCCGCCGCTGCGCGTCGCGACCTTTGAAAGCGAACTGGACCCGTTCGAATTCAACCGACTGGAGAGCGGTCAATTTGTCCTGTTTCGCAAGGTTTGGCGTGATCGACAGCGTTTTATTCAAGGGGCCTTGCTTGAGGCCAAGCCATTGCTGGATGCGCTGGTCGACGCCAGTTTTCGGGATACCGCATTGCGCCGCATGTGTACCTTGCAGGTCAGTCATCGTGGCGAGCGCTTGGCGCGCTACGCGCCGGTTGAGGATTACGAGCGTGGCGCGTCGCGGGAGTTTAATGGCGAGGTGTTGCTACGCAGCCGACTGTCGTCGCCGTTCGATGATCTGGAACTGGTATTCGGGATCGAGCAACTTCCGCCGGGACCCGGCGCGGGGCTACTGGCTTGGCTGGCGGCCGTCATCGCGGTGGTGCTGGTCGGCGGATTTGTCCTGCTCCATCGGGTTGGCGCCCGGCAGATCGAATTGGTTGCGCAGCAGCAGGATTTCGTC
This sequence comes from Ottelia alismoides, assembly GCA_037367405.1. NCBI lineage: Eukaryota > Viridiplantae > Streptophyta > Magnoliopsida > Alismatales > Hydrocharitaceae > Ottelia > Ottelia alismoides. Next base: position 68,293 of record JAZKJV010006301.1, read on the forward strand.
GCGGCGGTCAGTCATGAGCTTAAAACACCGCTGACGTCGATCCGCATGTATGGCGAGATGCTGCGCGAAGGCTGGTTGGACGAGACCAAGCGGAAAACCTATTACCAATTCATCTGCTCGGAAAGCGAACGGCTGTCGCGGCTGATCGCCAACGTTTTGCAGTTGTCGCGGCTTAGCCGGGGCGGGTTGCGACTGACAACCGATGCCCAACCGCTGGGCGAGTTGCTCGCGGACGTGCTTCCCAAACTGGCGTCCCAGGCGGAGCAGGGGGGATTCGAGTTGCACTCCGAGTGCGCGGCGGACGTTGCGGCCGAATCGATCCGTGTCGACGCGGACGCGCTCGCGCAGATTCTCATCAACTGGGTCGACAACGCGATCAAGTTCGCTGCCCAGTCGCCTAACAAGAAGGTTGCGCTGCGCTGTTGGCGAGCCGGCGAGAAAATCGTCGTGGCGGTGCGTGACTTCGGTCCGGGGATTCCGCCAGCGGAGCGCAAGCGGATATTCGAACTCTTCGTCCGTCTGGAGAACGAAATGACCCGCGAAACCGCCGGGACCGGCATTGGCTTGGCCTTGGCGAAACAATTGGCGGACGCCATGGACGCAAGCATCGATGTGGTGGGCTGCGAGCCGGGCGTCGAGTTCCGATTGCGGTTGTGCCGGGCGGCGTCCTTACCCGACCGCTGAAGATGCTCGCGGATGTGTTCCTCCAAGGGGTGCATTAGAATGCGCGGCCTTGTTTACTCATAAATCTGTCATGGCTTCGACATCCATCGATAGCGCTGAAGCGCTTGCTCTCATTCGGCGTGGCGCCTCGGAATTGATCCGCGAGGAGGATTTACTGCGCAAGCTGGCCAAGGGCAAACCCTTGCGGATCAAGGCCGGATTCGATCCGACCGCGCCCGACCTGCATTTGGGGCACACGGTTCTGCTCAACAAGTTGAAGCAGTTTCAGGACCTAGGGCATGACGCGCTGTTCTTGATCGGTGACTTCACCGGCATGATCGGCGATCCAACCGGCAAGAATGCAACGCGCAAGCCGCTGAGCCGGGAAGATGTGTTGGCCAATGCCGAGACCTATCAGGCGCAAATTTTTAAGGTGCTTGATCCCGAGCGCACCACGGTCATGTTCAATTCCGAGTGGATGGGCGCGATGAATGCCGCCGATCTGGTCCAACTCGCGGCGAAACATACCGTCGCGCGGATGCTGGAACGGGACGACTTCAATGATCGCTACAAGGCCGGTCAGCCGATCGCCATCCACGAGTTCCTTTACCCACTGGTACAAGGCTATGACTCCGTTGCGATGCGCGCCGACGTGGAACTAGGCGGAACCGACCAGAAGTTCAACTTGCTGGTCGGGCGCCAGCTCCAGGAACAGCATGGCCAGGAACCGCAAGTCGTGCTCACCATGCCGATTCTGGAGGGCTTGGATGGCGTGCAGAAGATGTCCAAATCGCTGGGCAATTACATCGCCATCGCCGATCCGCCCGACGAAATGTTCGGCAAGGTCATGTCGATTTCCGACGATCTCATGTGGCGCTATTACGAGCTGTTGAGCTTTAGCGGCATGGAACAGATCGATCGCTGGCGCCAAGAATGCGCCGACGGCGCAAATCCGAAGCACGCCAAGGTTCGGCTCGCCCAGGAGCTGGTCGCACGCTTCCATGGCGCGTCGGCGGGCGCGGAGGCCGTCGAGCGGTTCGAAGCG
>JAZKJV010006301.1:72500-283529 GCA_037367405.1 Ottelia alismoides
CTGTCAGCGTCGCGAGATTCAGACCCTTTGGGGTTATAGAGTCAAGCGAATAAGCGCATACGGTGGATGCCTAGGCGGTCAGAGGCGATGAAGGACGTGGTAGCCTGCGAAAAGCTTCGGGGAGCTGGCAAACAAGCTGTGATCCGGAGGTGTCCGAATGGGGCAACCCACCTGGTTTACCAGGTATTGCAAACTGAATTCATAGGTTTGCAAGGCGAACCCAGGGAACTGAAACATCTCAGTACCTGGAGGAAAAGAAATCAACCGAGATTCCCTAAGTAGTGGCGAGCGAACGGGGAGCAGCCCTTAAGTTCAGTGATTTCTAGTGGAAGCGTCTGGAAAGTCGCACCATAGAGGGTGATAGTCCCGTACACGAAAGGGATTGCTGAATGAAATCGAGTAAGGCGGGGCACGTGAAACCCTGTCTGAACATGGGGGGACCATCCTCCAAGGCTAAATACTACTGACCGACCGATAGTGAACCAGTACCGTGAGGGAAAGGCGAAAAGAACCGGGGTGACCGGAGTGAAATAGAACCTGAAACCGTATGCGTACAAGCAGTGGGAGCCCCGCAAGGGGTGACTGCGTACCTTTTGTATAATGGGTCAGCGAGTTACTTTCAGTGGCGAGCTTAACCGTCTAGGGGAGGCGTAGCGAAAGCGAGTCTGAATAGGGCGTTAAGTCGCTGGGAGTAGACCCGAAACCGGGCGAGCTAGCCATGGCCAGGCTGAAGGCGGGGTAACACCCACTGGAGGGCCGAACCGGGATCTGTTGAAAAAGATTCGGATGAGCTGTGGCTAGGAGTGAAAGGCTAAACAAGCTCGGAGATAGCTGGTTCTCCTCGAAAGCTATTTAGGTAGCGCCTCGTGTCTCACTCTCGGGGGTAGAGCACTGTTTCGGCTAGGGGGTCGTCTAGATCTACCAAACCGATGCAAACTCCGAATACCGAGAAGTGCAATCACGGGAGACAGACGGCGGGTGATAACGTTCGTCGTCAAAAGGGAAACAACCCAGACCGCCAGCTAAGGTCCCCAAATCAGACTTAAGTGGAAAACGATGTGGGAAGGCATAGACAGCCAGGAGGTTGGCTTAGAAGCAGCCATCCTTTAAAGAAAGCGTAATAGCTCACTGGTCGAGTCGGCCTGCGCGGAAGATTCAACGGGGCTAAAGTCTGTACCGAAGCTGCGGATGCAGAGCAATCTGCGTGGTAGAGGAGCGTTCCGTAGGCCTGCGAAGGTCAATTGTAAAGTTGGCTGGAGGTATCGGAAGTGCGAATGCTGACATGAGTAACGATAAGAAACGTGAAAAACGTTTCCGCCGAAAGCCCAAGGTTTCCTGCGCAACGCTAATCGGCGCAGGGTGAGTCGGCACCTAAGGCGAGGCCGAAAGGCGTAGTCGATGGAAAACCGGTTAATATTCCGGTACCTGTTGTGACTGCGATGGGGTGACGGAGAAGGCTAGGTCAGCCGGAGATTGGTTGTTCCGGTTTAAGCGTGTAGGCAGATTCTTTAGGCAAATCCGGAGAGTCAATGTCGAGACGTGATGACGTGGCTGAAGAAATTCAGCTGAAGTGATTGATGCCAAGCTTCCAAGAAAAACCTCTAAGCTTCAGGTCACAAGAGGCCGTACCAAAACCGACACAGGTGGGCAGGGTGAAAATCCTAAGGCGCTTGAGAGAACTCGGGTGAAGGAACTAGGCAAAATGGTACCGTAACTTCGGGAGAAGGTACGCCCCTGGTAAGTGAAGTGACTTGCTCATGGAGCTGAAGGGGGTTGCAGTGAAACGGTGGCTGCGACTGTTTATTAAAAACACAGCACTCTGCAAAGACGTAAGTCGACGTATAGGGTGTGACGCCTGCCCGGTGCCGGAAGGTTAATTGATGGGGTCAGCGCAAGCGAAGCTCTTGATCGAAGCCCCGGTAAACGGCGGCCGTAACTATAACGGTCCTAAGGTAGCGAAATTCCTTGTCGGGTAAGTTCCGACCTGCACGAATGGCGTAACGATGGCCACACTGTCTCCACCCGAGACTCAGTGAAATTGAACTTGCTGTGAAGATGCAGTGTACCCGCGGCTAGACGGAAAGACCCCGTGAACCTTTACTATAGCTTTACACTGGACTTTGAATTCGCTTGTGTAGGATAGGTGGGAGGCTTTGAAGCCGGGACGCCAGTCTCGGTGGAGTCGACCTTGAAATACCACCCTGGCGAATTTGGAGTTCTAACCTAGGTCCGTGATCCGGATCGGGGACCGTGTATGGTGGGTAGTTTGACTGGGGCGGTCTCCTCCCAAAGAGTAACGGAGGAGCACGAAGGTGCGCTCAGCACGGTCGGAAATCGTGCAGAGAGTGTAAGGGCATAAGCGCGCTTGACTGCGAGACAAACACGTCGAGCAGGTACGAAAGTAGGTCCTAGTGATCCGGTGGTTCTGTATGGAAGGGCCATCGCTCAACGGATAAAAGGTACTCCGGGGATAACAGGCTGATACCGCCCAAGAGTTCATATCGACGGCGGTGTTTGGCACCTCGATGTCGGCTCATCACATCCTGGGGCTGTAGCCGGTCCCAAGGGTATGGCTGTTCGCCATTTAAAGTGGTACGCGAGCTGGGTTTAGAACGTCGTGAGACAGTTCGGTCCCTATCTGCCGTGGGCGTTGGAGATTTGAGGGAAGTTGCTCCTAGTACGAGAGGACCGGAGTGAACGCACCTCTGGTGTTCCGGTTATCACGCCAGTGGTACAGCCGGGTAGCTATGTGCGGACAGGATAACCGCTGAAAGCATCTAAGCGGGAAGCCCCTCCCAAGATGAGATCTCCCTGGGACCGTGAGTCCCCTGAAGGGCCCTGGAAGACTACCAGGTTGATAGGTCGGATGTGGAAGGCCAGTAATGGCTGCAGCTAACCGATACTAATTGCCCGTGAGGCTTGACTCTATAACACCCAAAGCGTCTGGGTGAGCGACTGATAGTTGTGAGTGCAGTGTACGTGATCAAGTTGTTTTTGAGCCCAAGGCGAAAACCAACAACAACGCCTTGAGACAACCAGTTTGCCTGGTGGTCATAGCAAGTGGGAACCACCCGATCCCTTCCCGACCTCGGAAGTGAAACCGCTTAGCGCCGATGATAGTGTGGCAACCCATGCGAAAGTAGGTCACCGCCAGGCTCCTATCCCTTCAAACGCCCCGAAAGGGGCGTTTTCGTTTTCCGCCCGCCGTTCTCGCTCGGTCTCGCAAGCCTACCCTCCAAACGCCACCGCTCCGTAAGCACTCACCCCGCAGAACTCTTTCGCTTGCCGAAAGCAACTGAAGAAAAGGTGTAGCTTACGCCGGCCGGTTTGACCAGACGTGATCGCATTCAGGCTTCCGCGTCACTGACCATTTTGACTCTCGGTAGCTGCCGGAACCGCGCGACAAGATACATATAGGCATCGATATCGTCCGACTTGCAGGCTCAATGAGCGCATAGCGATTAGCGCTCGCCTTCCCCCCGGAATGGTGTCTTCAAGCTGTCTGCGGCGGCCGACCGCAAAAGGACGGATCACGCTTTTGCATTTTCACCGACCGAAATCTCAGTCCGACGCTCCGCAGCCGGCGCGATCTTGACTGGTCTGTGTACTAGTGGCGACTAGACACTAGGGGTCACGTGCCTTTTCATTTCCGCCACTTCAGCAATCCAATGTCGGAAATTGGACCGTCGCAATGGTACCGAAACCCGCTTTGCTGACCATTTGTACCGGCCAACCAAAACGATCTGACAAGCGCTTGACGATCGTCAAACCCACCCCATGACCCGCTACTCTCGCCGTGCCCCGAAAGTGCGGATCGAACACCCGGACTATCTGCGCCTCGTCGATTCCGCTTCCGCTATCTTCAATGGTAAGTTTCCCGGCGATGACGTTGATCCGGACGTAACCGGCATCGGTGTAGGCAAAAGCATTGCGGATCAGATTGCCGATTAGAATCGCTACCACTTTCTCGGGCGCATTGAGAAAAACTCGATCGTCGCCCGTCAGGGAAATGTCTACCTTTTTGTTTTCTAGCAACGGTCGAGATCGTTCGATCTCCTCGGCGACCACATCCATCAAGCAGACGCGTTGAAAGGGGAGTCCTTGGTCCGATTCGCGAGACAGTAGCAGAAAGGCGTCGGTCAGTTCTTCCATGTCGTGCGCCGCGCGCTTGATGCGCTGCAATTTGGTGCGGCTCGGGGGGGATTGCGCAGCGTCGGCGAGGATCATATCGACGGCCATGCGAATGATTGTAATGGGCGTCCGCAGCTCGTGGCTGACATCGCGGGTAAAGGTCCGCTCGCGCTCGATGAAGTGCAAGATCCGCGTGGAAAGGCGCGACAAGGCCTGCGACAGGGTCTGGACCTCTTCGTCTTCAGCGTCGGGCAGATTCTCAAGCACGTGAAGGCTTTTGTCCGGGGAGTCCCGCTCGATACGGTCGACCTTTTCCGCCAATTGTAGTATCGGTGAAACGACGGTGGCCGATAACCGATAGCCGACGAAGGTGGCGACATAGATGCCGATCAAGCCGGCGGCCAGGGGAATCATGCCGAAAAACACCGCAAGCTCCTCGACACGCTGGCCGTCGAAAATCAGGGTCAGGCGCGCGTTGTCTTGGCGCGTGACGTAGGCCACGACGAACGAGTCCGCCTTGGGCAATTCGTGGAAGCCTTCGATCAAGTCGCGGGTGTCGGGTGGCGCGGCGCTAACCGCTTGCCGCGGCGTGAGATACGCCTTCATGTTGTGGGTGTCGGGAAGCGGACAATTGGGGTCGGCGGCGTAAAGATTCCAGAAATGCGTGGCCTCGTCGCGCAGTGCCTGCTGAATAAGAATATTGCCGAGAACAAAGCGGGCGGCGATCACGCCCAACAAGGCCGCGAGGCTAATAAACGCAAGCTGGATGACAAAGACTCGCGCCAGCTTGCGCCTGATTCTACTTCGGTTCGCCATCAGGGTCGATTAGGCGATAGCCGATGCTTGGAACGGTGCAGATCATCGCTTCGGAGAAAGGCTTATCCACGGCTTTGCGTAGGGTATAGAGATGGCTGCGTAGTGTATCGCTGTCGGGGAGATTTTCGCCCCAGACTTCCCGCTCGAGTTCGCGTCGCGTCACCAGCCGAGGCGATGCGCGCATCAGCACCTTCAAAAGCGTGATGCCAGTTGGCGTCAATTCCAGCACTAGCCCGCCGCGATGTGCTTGAAGTGTGCTCAAGTCCAAGCTCAGTTCGCCAACCCGCAGGATCTCCGCGCTGAGTTCGCCACGGTGTCGGCGAATGAGAGCCCGGACTCTGGCTTCCAACTCCAGCGAATCGAAAGGCTTTACCAGATAGTCATCGGCCCCCACCTCGAGACCGAGCACTTTGTCGGCGACGGTATCGCGTGCCGTAAGCATCAAAATTGGCGTGTCGCAGCGGCATTCGCGGCGCAGCTTTTCGCAGACGGCGACACCGTCCAATCCCGGCAGCATCAGATCAAGAATAATCAGATCGTAGGGATGACTCACGGCCAAATGCAGGCCCGTCACCCCATCGGCGGCATGGTCCAAAGTAAAGCCGCGCTGCTCAAAAAGTTCGAACACCAGCGCCGCGATATCGCGGTTGTCTTCGATCAGAAGTAATTGCCCGGAATGGTTTGACGGCATGAGTACCCCGCAAAATCGCTAATCTCCAGCCAAGCATGCCCCGGGGCGATGCAGACAATCAATGATTTTTGAACCTGCCTTGGCGGATACGTCTCCGGGATGGCAACGGTCTGGAGCCTTCACATTTATTTCACATGTTGATCACGTTCTCTTGACGGGCGTCAGGATATTGTTATGTCCGACCGATGAGATTCACGCTGAGGTCCGAAACCAAAAGGCGTGAAGCGAGCCAGAAGTGGGCAATAAATACAGTGGCCACATCGGGCAGAAGGTCACACTAGGCCAACATAACCAGGAGTTAATCATGAAAGCACCAAACGTTCGACATCCCGTCAGCGCTGCCATTTTCGCCGTCACCTGTCTTTTCGCGGGGGCTGATGCCACGGCCCACGACTCCTCCAGATTCTCCCAGTGCAACAACACTCGCCTGGCTGAATTCAACGGATCGATTGTCGATGCGGCAGTGGCTACACCGGCGTTGTCGACCCTGACAAACTTGGTGGTCGCGGCGAATCTTGCCGGGCCCCTAAGCGCGGACGGGCGCTTTACGGTCTACGCCCCAACCAACGACGCTTTCGCCAAGATACCCCCGGCCATCTTGGCCGCAATTGGAAGCGATAACGCCGCCCTGCGATCAGTCTTGACGTACCATGTCGTCTCCGGCAGAGCCGACCCGCGACGTTCGATCCGGCCGCGCGAAGTCCGCACACTGCAAGGCCAAAGTGTTTTCCTCAGCTTCAATCAAGTTCCCAGGATCAACCAATCAACGACGACCTGCCAAGGTATCAGGACGCGCAATGGAATTGTGTGGTTAGTCGACAGCGTATTAATGCCGCAGTTCAAGTAGTGCCGGCCGACGTCATCGTTTGGGAACCTCATTCTGTTGGCCTTGTCAGAATCGCCGCAAGGCCAACATCAATGGAGCTCTTCATGTCTTTGCCCAATCGGATCGCCATCCAACTGACGGAGCGCGGGATGATGCCGGACCTTGTGGTTCGGATGGGTATTCGTCGGCAACTCGCTCAACGGCTGCGGTCGCTGCCGTTGCGCGATGAGCTTCACGCGGCGAACTATTTGCGCGAGTTTGAGCGGGCGATGGGTTTGAGCCCGATCGCCCTGCTGCCCGAAAAGGCCAACGAGCAGCATTATGCATTGCCGCCTGAATTCTTCACCCAGGTTTTGGGCAGCCGACTGAAATACAGCTGCTGCTACTGGGCCACTGGCACGGAGGGTTTGGACGAAGCGGAGGAGGCTGCTTTGCGCCTGACTTGCGAACGAGCCGAGTTGGCCGATAGCCAGCAGGTTCTGGAACTCGGCTGTGGCTGGGGTTCGCTAACGCTCTGGATGGCCGAGCACTATCCCGCTAGCAGAATCACCGCAGTCTCCAACTCCAGCGCGCAACGCGACTATATCCTCGCGCGCGCCGCCAAGGCCGGACTGACCAACGTAACGGTCGTGACGGCTGACATGAATCAATTTGATACCGAACAACGTTTCGACCGGGTCGTATCCGTTGAAATGTTCGAGCACATGCGCAATTGGCCGCGGCTTTTCGCCAACGTCGCGCGGTGGTTGCGGCCCTCCGGGCGGTTTTTCATGCATATTTTCTGTCACCGTTCGGCCCCCTACTTGTTCGAGGTGAAGAACGACTCGGACTGGATGAGCCGGTACTTTTTTTCCGGCGGAATGATGCCGAGTCATGACCTGGCGCTACGGCAGGGAGGGTCGCTAAGCGCCGTACGGAACTGGATCTGGAGCGGGTGCCACTATGCGAAGACCGCCAACGCCTGGTTGGCCAACATGGATGGAAAGCGGGCGGAAATATGGCCTGTACTGGAGGCCGCCTATGGCCCCAGTGGGGCGAACTTGTGGTGGGGCCGTTGGCGAATGTTCTTCATGGCCTGCGCTGAATTGTTTGGCTATGGCAACGGTGAGGAATGGTATGTTGCGCATTACCTGTTCAGGCCCAACGACGAGCGGAAAAACTGACCCCAGCATCGACCTTCTAGGTTGCTTAATCGCGAAGCGGAAGCCATGACGAACATTGTTAACTTTCTGTTTTATCAAGGTGTCTGGCTATCTTGCGTACTGGGGGCCGGGTCGGGGCGACCACTGATTGGCTGCGCCGTCGCATTACTGGCGCTTGCCTGGCACTGGCATATCGCGGTTCAGCCGCGAGCCGAGTTAAAACTGATTGCCGTGACCGGCCTGATCGGCGGCCTTTGGGAAAATCTTTTGGTGCGGGAGGATTGGGTCCGATATCAGGGCGCCATGTTGGACGGTTGGACGCCCTTGTGGATTGTCGCCTTGTGGCTAGTATTTGCCACCACTTTAAACTTCTCGCTGAATTGGCTGAAAGGCCGATACGCTCTGGCGGCTGTGCTCGGCGCCTTGGGTGGGCCCGCGGCCTGGGCCGCTGGGGAGCGGATGGGCGCGCTGCAACTGCCACACGGTCAACAGTCGCTATGGGTGATCGCCTTTGGCTGGGTCGTGCTTATGCCGTTGTTGATTGCCTTGAGCGGCAGGCTTGTGCCTTCGCAAGCGTTGAAAGTCGACGGAATATAGGCCGATGTTTGATTGGAACCTGGCCGGTTGGGGATTGATTTTGCTGCTGGGCATGAGCAGTTTGACTTGGCTGGTCAGCCTGACTAGGCGGGACGTCAGCATCATCGATAGCGTATGGCCCTTGTTTTTTTTGGCCACGGCGCTTTTTTATCTCACGTTCGGCGAGCCCAACGGCACACGGTCCAATTGGCTGTTGACTTTGATTGGGGCATGGTCGCTGCGGCTCTGCGTTCATTTGACTTGGCGCAATTGGGGCGCGGTGGAAGACCGGCGCTATCAGGCCATCCGCGAGCGAAATCAGCCGAATTTTGAATGGAAGAGCCTGGTCCTCGTGTTTTGGCTGCAAGCGCTATTGGCCTGGGTGATCGGTTGGCCAATACTCCCAGCGCTGAAATCACTCGCTGTGTGGGGCGTCGTTGATGGCATTGGCTTGTTTGTCTTGCTGACCGGGCTCGTCATTGAAGCCTTGGCCGATCTTCAACTGGCAAGTTTTACGAGAAACCCGGCCAATCAGGGGCGGGTCTTGGATACCGGACTGTGGCGCTATTCACGGCATCCCAATTACTTCGGCGAGTTTGTCGTCTGGTGGGGCGTCTATCTGATCGCCTTCGGTGCTGGCGCGCCGCTATGGACGTTGGCCTCGCCACTCCTCCTGTCGGTACTGCTGTTGAAGGTGTCCGGAGTGCCCTTGCTGGAGCAGGATATCGTTGAGCGCCGGCCGGGATATCACGACTATGTGGCGCGAACCCCGGCGTTTTTTCCTTGGCTGCCGCGTCGCGTAACGCGGCCTACGTTATGATTCCGCGACGCTTTCGCGGTCCCGGTCTGGCAGCGACGCTAATGATCGAGGCGTCGTTTGCCGCGGCGGCGCCACGCGTCTGGGATTTCGATGTTTATTTGGATGATGACCTCATCGGTCGTCATTCATTCACTGTCGCTGGTCGGGATACCGGCAGGGCGGTCAGTAGCGCGGCGAGCTTCAACGTGAAACTCCTGCTGATGAACGTCTACACCTATGAGCATCGCTCCGAGGAGTTTTGGGAAGGCGATTGCCTAGCACGGCTGTCAGCCAGCACCAACGACAACGGTGATCAGACCGAGGTCGACGGAGTTTTGGGCGGCAACGCCTTCCGCTTAAACCATAGCCAACAATCCGCCGCGCTACCGCAATGCGTGATGACGTTTGCCTATTGGAACCCGGCCATCCTGCGGCAGAAGCAGTTGTTGAATCCGCAGACTGGGGAGTACGTGTCGGTCAAGGTTCAAAGCCAAGGTCGGGATGTGCTGGTGGTCGCCGGTAAAGCCCTTCAGGCGGAGCACTACCACTTGGATGCGGACAAATTCCAAATCGACTTATGGTATGACCTTAGCCGCGAATGGGTCGCGCTGGATTCCCAATTGGAAAACGGTCGACGCTTGCGCTACCGAATCAAGAGTGCGGCTCAGAGTGCCGTCCCATGAAATTCAAACCGGATGGTGCGGTTAGCCTTGCATGGGTAGCCATCGCCGTGATGCTGGTGAGCTGCGTCACGAATCCGCGGGAGCCGCTTGCGGTCGTTCCGCGCGTGGATTTGCCGCGCTTCATGGGCGACTGGTATGTCATCGCCAACATTCCGACGTGGATCGAAAGGGGCGCTCACAACGCGGTCGAATCCTATCGCCTAGAGCCGGATGGCACGATCGCAACGACCTTCACGTTTCGCGCCGACGCGTTCGACGGGCCGATCAGGCGTCACGAGCCGACCGGCTACGTTCTCGATTCAAGCTCCAACGCCGTGTGGGGTATGCGGTTCATCTGGCCTTTCAAGGCCGACTATCGCATCGCCTATCTGAACGGCGACTATACCCAAACGGTGATTGCGCGCGAAAATCGCGACTACGCCTGGATTATGGCGCGAACACCGACCATCCCGGATCGCGATTATCTCGACATGCTTGCCTTGCTCGATCGCGCGGGGTACGACACGCGGAAAATTCAAAAGGTACCTCAGCAATGGTGAAGCGCCAGCAGCAGCGGACCCCGCTGGATCCGCCCACTTCTCTGGACGGTGGCGTCTCTCGGTTGCTGAAGGCGATTTCGCGCTGGATCGACCCGGAGCAGGACGATTTCGTGGTTGCCCAAACTGATCGGCGCGTCGATTGGCTGCGCATTGTGCCGTTCATCCTGATGCATGTGGCCGCGCTGGGCGTGATTTGGGTTGGTGTGACGCCAACCGCGCTGGTCGTGGCGATTGTGCTTTACGTTGTGCGCATGTTTGCCATTACCGCGTTCTACCACCGTTATTTTGCCCACAAGGCGTTTCGAACGTCGCGCTTGACCCAATTCCTATTCGCGGCCATCGCGGTTTCCGCCATCCAGCGGGGCCCGCTGTGGTGGGCGTCGCATCATCGCCACCATCACGCCCACGCCGACGAAGAGGCGGACGTGCACTCGCCGGTTCGCGACGGCTTTTTGTGGAGCCACGTCGGCTGGTTTCTCTGCCCAGCCAACTTCCAAACCCGCTACGAACTAGTCAAGGATTGGGCGAGCTATCCAGAGCTGCGCTTTCTCAACCGCTGGGACATCCTCATCGCGGTCCTCTTGGCCGGGCTGGTGTTTGGCGCGGGAGAAGCACTTGCCGCTGGGTATCCGGAGCTGGGCGTGGATGGACCGCAATTGTGGGTGTGGGGTTTTGTCGTGTCGACGTTGGCGCTTTATCACGTGACATTCGCCGTCAATTCCTTGGCCCATGTGTGGGGCACGCGGCGCTACGCGACGCGCGACGCGAGTCGCAACAACCCCATCCTGGCCGTGCTCACGCTGGGTGAGGGCTGGCATAACAACCACCATTACTATCCCAGCTCGGCACGGCAAGGGTTCTTCTGGTGGGAATTCGATCCGACCTACTACATACTTCGCTTGATGGCCAGTTTGGGGATTATTTGGGACTTGAAGCCAATCCCGCCGAATTACCGGCAAGCAGGGCTAGCCAAACGGCGAGAGACTTGATGAGAATCGCCATCGTCGGCGGCGGAATTTCCGGACTGACCGCAGCCTACCGACTCCACCCCGAGCACGAGATTACCGTCTACGAAGCGGGTGATCACATCGGCGGCCACACGCATACCCACGAGATACCGCTCGCCGGGAAGAACTGGGCGGTCGACACCGGTTTCATCGTCTTCAATGATTGGACCTATCCGAATTTCATCGCACTGTTAAACGAACTGGGCGTGGCGACACAAGCCAGCGAAATGAGCTTCAGCGTTCGCTGCGAGCAAACCGGGCTGGAATACAACGGCACCTCTATCAACGCCTTGTTCGCGCAGCGCCGCAATCTGCTGCGCCCCAGTTTTCACCGGATGATCCGAGACATCTTTAGGTTCAACCGCGAAGCTCCGGAACTGTTGCGGTTCGGCGACGACGCCTTGACCTTGGGCGATTACCTGCAAGCGCAGCGCTATTCCGCGTCCTTCCGCGAGCACTACATCATTCCCATGGGCGCTGCGATTTGGTCGGCCGCCCCAGGCGACATGCTGGCGTTCCCGGCCCGCTTTTTTGTGCGTTTTTTCCACCATCATGGCATGTTGAGCATCAACGATCGGCCACGCTGGCGGGTTATCGAGGGCGGGTCGCAACGATATGTCGCCTCGCTGACCGCCGGGTTTCGCGAGCGCATTCGCCTAAATGCGCCGGTGCAGCGCATCAGCCGCTCGGCCGACGAAGTGATTGTTACAACCCGTGGCACCGGGCCGGAGTCCCACGACGCGGTGATTCTCGCCTGCCACAGCGACCAAGCCCTGAGTTTGCTCGACGCGCCCACGTCCAGCGAGCGCGATGTCCTGGGGGCGATTCCGTATCAGGAAAATGAGGTCATCCTGCATACCGACACGCGGCTATTGCCAAGAGCCGAGCGCGCCTGGGCCGCCTGGAACTACTTCGTTCGCAAGTCGCCGGCCGAGCGCGTGGCCGTTACCTACAACATGAACATCCTGCAAAGCCTGGAGGCACCCGAGACCTTTTGCGTCAGCCTCAATCTTGGCGATGCGGTAAACCCCAGCCGCGTACTCAAACGACTCGTCTACCACCACCCAAGCTACACGCCGGCCGGCATAGCCGCGCAAAAGCGCCACGCCGAGATCAGCGGAAGCAACCGAACCTACTATTGCGGCGCTTACTGGGGCTTCGGCTTTCACGAAGATGGTGTCAATAGTGGTCTGCGGGTGGCCGAACAAATCGCCAGAACCCATGGCCAAGCACAGTTGTCTCTACTTCGGTCGGCTTAGACATCGCCGCTTGCTACCCCAGCCCCATGCTTTCGAGTATGGCTTGTTCATGGTTTATCTGGATCTCGGTGAATTGGACACCGTCTTTCGTGGCCAATGGCTGTGGTCGGTTAATCGCGGTAACGTGGCCTGTTTCAGGCGCGGCGACTATTTGGGCGACCCACAAAAGCCATTGGATCAAGCCGTTCGCGATTGGGTCGAGGCGCGTGCCGGGGAACGGCCGGCCGGCCCGATACGAATGCTCACGCATCTGCGCTACTTCGGTTACTGCTTTAACCCGGTCACCTTTTATTACTGCTACGACTCGGCCGGGTTGGCCGTTGAAACCATAGTCGCCGAGATCACAAATACCCCTTGGGGCGAGCGCCACGGCTATTTGCTCGATCGCCGGCTAGAGCATGGTCGTAAAGCCGTTCATCGGTATCAATTTCGCAAGTGCTTTCACGTCTCGCCGTTTTTGCCGATGGATATCGACTATGACTGGCGCTTTTCCGACCCCGGTTCGCGGCTCATGGTGCATATGAATCTTGCCCGGGAAAATCAGAAAATGTTCGATGCGACCCTGTCCCTGCAACGGCGGGAAATCACCCCGCGAAATTTGGCCGCCGCGCTGTTGCGCTTTCCCTGGATGACCTTTGGCGTGATTTTCGGTATTCACTGGCAAGCGGCCTTACTCAAACTCAAAGGCATACCGTTTTACAAGCATCCCGCCTCAGTCGAATAATCGACCGTCATGAAAACTCCCATCGCAATCAATCAAGTATTCGAGTCAGTCGGCATCAAAAAAAGAAAGCTTAATGCTTGGGCAAAATCACTGTTGCACCGGCAGTTGAGTCAACTCGATGTGGGTGAAAT
Source organism: Ottelia alismoides (assembly GCA_037367405.1). Taxonomy (NCBI): domain Eukaryota; kingdom Viridiplantae; phylum Streptophyta; class Magnoliopsida; order Alismatales; family Hydrocharitaceae; genus Ottelia; species Ottelia alismoides. Next base: position 85,825 of record JAZKJV010006301.1, read on the forward strand.
TACCTTGGTGGACGGTCGTGATACCGCGCATTTCGGCCAGAGGAGCCAGGCTTTTTCGCTCGCGGCGCGTATCGAGATCAGGGATGAAGGCTTTTACACCGACGTCGTTTTTGGCGGTAGCCTAGGCGCGGCGGAGTCTTATATCGTCGGGGGCTGGGAGTGCGGCGAATTGGCAACCCTGGTAAGAATCCTAGTCCGTAATCCCAGTGTATTGAACGCCGTGGATAGTGGCTGGGCGCGTGTTGCGGTGCCCCTGCGAAGACTACTGCACAATCTTAACCGAAATACCCAGCGGGGTAGCCGGCGAAACATCGGCGCGCATTATGACCTGGGCAACGATTTCTTCAAGCTCTTCCTCGACGAGACCCTGATGTATTCCTGCGCACTGTTCGAACGTCCGAACATGAGCCTTAGGGAAGCGTCGGAAGCCAAGCTCGAACGGATTTGCGCGAAACTCGATCTCCAAGCCAGTGACCATGTTTTGGAAATTGGAACAGGCTGGGGTGGATTTGCCCTCCATGCCGCCAAGCATCATGGTTGCAGGATTACCACGACGACCATTTCCGCTAATCAATATCGACTTGCTAAGGAGCGTATCGATGCGGCCGGGTTGCAAGACCAAATAACGCTGCTACAAAAGGACTATCGCGAGTTGAATGGACAGTTCGATAAACTGGTATCAATCGAGATGATCGAGGCTGTCGGCTACGAGTATTACCCGACGTTTTTTCGTCAGTGCGCCGATCTATTAAAGCCCGATGGATTGATGGTCTTGCAAGCCATTACCATCGCCGACCGCGAATTTGATCGGGCAAAGGATGAGGTCGATTTCATCAAGCGCTACATTTTCCCTGGAAGCTGCATTCCTTCGGTAACGGCTTTATTGACGGCGGCCACGTCAGCGTCCGATCTGAAGCTCATCCATTTGGATGATATTGGTCAACACTACGCCGTCACTTTGCGCCACTGGCGGGAACGGTTTAAGGCTAAACTGGGGCAAGTGCGGGACCAAGGGTATTCCGAAGCCTTTATCCGGCTTTGGGAATTCTATTTCGCGTATTGCGAAGGGGGGTTTGCCGAATGTGCATTGGGAGACGTGCATATGATCATGGCGAGGCCACTCTATCGGCAAAAGCAACCGCAGGACTGCCCTGGCCGGGATGCTGGCGTGGAGCCCTAGGGCAGTCGCCCGGGGTCATACGGCGGTCGCCGGAACGCCCGCTCACTGGTTATGTTCGTCTGCCGGAGAGACTTATCTCGAACAGCGAAGCGCCGAGCCTGTTTGCCACTGGACAGGGCAAGCCGACCGCTTCGCTGATCGACCCGCCCCAAGCTCCGTGGCTCCCCAATGTCTGTGGCGGCCAGCCTCGGCTCCAGGTCGGCTCAAGTAAAGTTAGCGAATCCGCCCACCGATCCGGACCGCATCCAACCGGAAGGTTGCCCCTTTCCTCCGCACCGTGCGCGCTGGGCCCGGATTGACGGTTAAGTTCACCGTCGCCGTGATGCGCAGCGAGATGCTTTCGTCGGCCTGGACAAAATCCACCGTTACGGTTTCCGGCAACGCGCCGCGCCCGCCCGAGCGCCCGAGATAGCTTCCGGCAAATACCCCCGTTCCGCTCAGGCGCCCACGTAGGCGGAGCTGACGACTATCCCACTTGACGTCCAGGCGTCCCGCGCCAGCGCCGGTCTCGCTCTGAATGGCCAAGCGCAGACCGCCGCCGGTTGGCTTGGCGGGAAGCGGGACGGCGGTTTTCAGGCTGCCTTGATAGCGATGGGTTCCGAATCGCAGAACCACGGAAGACGCCGAGCGGGTTAGGTTGGCCATTTGGCTCGTGTCCATGGGCGCGCGGGCATCCAGGCTGGCCGACCCGCGGACCTGCTCGACGCATCCAGAGGCGCAGGACGCGAGACGTTCCGACGCGGATTCACGGAAGGTGAAACGGCCGAACGGTAGCTCCGTGACGGGCGTGGCCGGATTCGACCCCGGATCGGGTGGCGGGTTGTCCGGTAACGGGTTTGGCGCGGGCGGGTCAATCGGCGTGGGCGACGGCTGAGCCGGAACGGCCATCCGCGCCGCGACCGCCTCCGCGAAGGCATCGTCGCTGAGTCCGCTGTTAAAGGCGATGAGGATGGGATCGGACCCTTGCGAGCGCTTGTCGGACACGATCTGCAGTTGGACCAGATAGGCGCCTGTCGGCCCCCCCTTGGTCCCGTTGCGGCGCTCCAGGAACCAATCGAGGTGGTCGTGAAATCCGCCTCTGGCGCTGACATTGTTAATCAGCAAGGTCTCCGGACCCTCGATTCCGCTGGCGGAAAATACCGTGCTGCCTTCCTCCAAGCCCGTGTCTTGGGGTACGCAAATCAACAGACCACCGCATTGACCCGGATTCGTCACGACCTGGTTGGATGTCAGACCGCCAAACAGCCGGATGCGGACATCGTTATCAGCCGCATTCCATTGCTTTTGATCGGGATTCCAATAGCGCAGACTCCCTAGCGCTTTGTAGGCGACCAACTCGTTGGGAATCAGAGCGCCGTCCGGCGCGTTGAAGCCGGGATTGGCCGTGTCAAAGGGTTTTGGAAAGTCGCCAAAATCGGCGACGAAGATCGGCGCGCCGGATTCGCCGTCCACCGGCAACTTTCCGCGCGGTAGATTCAGTTTCTTCAATGCGCCGGGAAGATCGCAGCCAACCCCTTGGGTCGCGCAGAACAGCGCCTCGATCTTGGATTCCGCCCCGCGCAGTTCGATGTCGAGGTGGACCGCTTGGGCGGCAGAGCTTGCCAATGCTAGGCATGCAGCCGATCTGACAAAGAGGTGGAAAAGTGGCATGGGTGGCTCCGGTTGGATTTGGGCGCGACAGACAAATGTGAGAATGGTGGACCTTGGCGATCAAAAACTAGCTCGCAGACCGATTTCAAAACTGCGGCCCGGTTCGGGGGCCACATTGCGAAGAAACGAAACCGCGTTGCGGACCTCCTGATCGAGCAGATTGTCAGCTCGCAGGAAGACCAATAGGTTGCGGTCTTGATCGAACTCCAAGCGATAGTTCATGGCTAGATTAAGCATCAGGAAGCCGCGGGTTTCGGTTTCGAACAGTCCGGGCCGATCCTGCGGTTCCACTCGCGTTAGCCGCAGTGATGCGTTGAATTGGCGTGATTCCATGCTCACCTGACCGCCGTAGCGCAGTGGCGGAAGGCGCGGCACGTTGCCCAGGCTGCGCTGCTCGAACTGTCCCCGAACGTAGTCGGAGAACAGACTGAGCTTGGGTAAACCCCAGGCGGTTTCGCCGAGTTTGAGCGTCATTTCGGTTTCGTAACCGAGAAAGCCGGCATCGGCTTGCGAATAACCGTACACCGGCAGGCAGTAGCGAGTGCCGGTCTCCGCGCACCGGAAAGTCAGCCGTCCCGAGCCATGGCCCTCGGAGGCGAACAGCAACGGCTGGCCACCCCCCGACGCTAGCCGGCCCTGATAGATGTAGTTGCTCACGTCGTTATAGAAACCGTTGATGCTGGCCTCTAGCCAGTCGCCTTGCCAGGCTAGACCTAGATCGAGGTTACGTGAGGCCTCCGTCGTCAGCGCCACGTTGCCCACGTCGAAGGTTGCGGTGGCGAGGTGCGGGCCGGTCGACAGCAATTCTTGAATATCCGGCGCGCGCTCGAACCACCCGTAGCCAAGGCGGGCAGTCCACGCCGGGGTGATTTTCCAATCCAGTGCTCCGGACACGGAATGCGGCGAAAACTCCAGCTGGTTCGGCAGCAGGATCGGGTTTGGGATGCCACCCACGCGAACGCTGTCGACCGCTGGGCGGGTATCCTGGTATTCCTTGCGAAGCCCGAGTTCGAGCCCAACGTCGCCGAGTTCCAAACGCCCCGAAAAGAACCCGGCCAGCATGTCGGCGTGGGTCGGCGGAGCGAAGGTTTCCGTTCCCGTCGCGGAGAAAAATCGATCCATCCATTGCAGTCCAGCCGTCCCGGAGAACAGGTCGAAGGCGCGAAACGGCAGTTCGAAGCGTCCTTCCAAGACGTCGTTACGGAATGTCGTGCTGCGTACCCCGGCGTCCAGTTCCGAGTGCGCGTAGTCGACCAGGCCGATCCTCAGTTTGGCCGCCTCGATCGAGCGGACCGGCTCGTACCATTCTGCCTTGAAGTCATAGCGGGTTTGCGCCAGATCCAGTCGAACCCGCGACGAACCCGAACCTTGACCGGGGTGGAAGTGGCCGAGTCCGTGACCGCCAGCGGGAATTCCATAACGATTCTCCAGCCGATTGACCGCCATGCCGACCAAGCCACGGTCGCCGGAGATGCTCCAGCCGACGGTCCCGCCGAGATTTTGCAGATCGGTATTGGGCACGTAGCCCTTGGGATTGGCGAGTCGCACCGCCGACAGGCCGCGTTCGCGGGCGAAGGCCTTCATGTCGATGGCAGATCCGGGAATTCGCAGGTCGTTCCGCTCGCGGTAGAAACCATCCAAGTGCAGGGCGAAAAAATCCCGCCCCAGGTCGACTTTGAAGACCCCGGCTTTCTCGTCGCCGTTGCTGTTGTAGCGTAGCTCGGTCGCGCCGCGAACCCAGTTCGGCGGTGGGCCGAGCGGGATGCGATTGTCGCTGACGTTCACCGCGCCGCCGATGGCGCCACCGCCGTAACGCACGACCGCCGGACCTTTCAGCACGGTGATTTCGTCCGCCAGCAGCGGCTCGAGTGTGACCGCGTGGTCTGGACTGGCCGCGGCAGCGTCGTGACTGCCGATGCCATCCTGCAAGGTGCGTATGCGCGAACCGGTCAAGCCGCGAATGACCGGCACGCCGACGCCCGGGCCAAACGAGGCGTTATGCACCCCCATTTGCTGCTCCAAGGTTCGCCCCAGCGTATCGCCGATCTGCATGCGCAGCGGCTCTCCCCGCAACGTCGTTTCCGGGCGCGCGCCCGGCGGGCGTTCGGACTGCGCGGTCACCGTCACCGTGTCTAGCGATAGATCGCCCTGTTCCGCCGCGGTGGGCGGATGCGCCTGCGAGTCAGCTGCTGCCCAAGCCGAGGGAGCGAGCCAGCCCAGGACGGCGGCAATTCCGACAAATGCGTGAAATGACATCGGATCGGGCTGAAAGCGAGAGCGCGCGAAGCGGCCGAGAAGAAAAATATTGTGCGGACGCAAATGTAATTATATAACATATCTGTGCAATGCTATATTATTACAGACATCGTTCACCGCTCAAGCGCCGGTTGGGATGCCTCGGCTTCCGCGACTCGGCGTTTGGGCGATTCCCACATCCCGCTTATTAGGAGTGATACATGCTTAAGCTAAAAAATGTGATGCCGCCGGCGCTGGGTATGGCGCTGGCATTGGGTTCCACGTTGGCATTGGCCGCCGTCGACCAGCACGCTGGCGATGTTCAGCCTTGGGTACAGGGCGGCAAAGTGCAAGTCAATGCCAATGTCTTTGAAGCCGACTTTGGTGATCTGGCAGGAGGCCCTTTCCGGACGGACGATCCAGGCTACGACGCCGACACCGGCAAAGGCGCCTTCGGCGCCGGCAACTGGTTGTGGTATCAGGCGATCGGGACGCTGAAATACTGGAACGGCACAAGCTGGAGCCCGGCGACGCCCAATGGTGAACACGTCGTGATCGATGATGTCTTGGGGAGCAGTACCGAAATTCGCGGCAGCGGCGTGACCACCCCGCTGGGTGTCATTGGACAGATCGATGCCGGCGGCGACGTGCATGAGCACCTCGACTTTGCGCTGCGGAATTCCAGCGGGGCTCTGGGCGGTTCGGTTGGCGCGTATTGGATCATGTTGCAATTGATCGAAACCGCGCCCAACAGCACAACGCCGCTGTCCACGCCCTCCGACCCATTCCACATCGTGTTTAACCGAGGCTTGTCCACGCCGGCGTTCGAGGCGGCCGTGGCCGCGGTGCCGGTGCCCGCGGCGGTTTGGTTGTTCGGCTCGGCACTGGCTGGCCTCGCTCGTTTTGGGCGGCGCTCCCGGCGATTGGCATAAGCGGGGCGAGACCCGGCGGTCTATCGATGGCGTTTGGGTGGTCGGATCGAAGCGGCCACCCAAGCTTACGGTTGGTTCGATCCGCGGGCGGGTTTTGAACACTGTTTTCTACAGCAATCAAGGCAATTCAATGGCTTACTTCATGAACCGAACGATCGTTATGTTTTTCCTGGGTTGGATGGGCCTGTCTGGAACGATCGCGGTCGCCGACACCGCCGGTTTGGCGGGCTATTACATCGGACGCGACGGACGGGCGACCGTGACAACGGGTACGTTTGCCGGCTTGGCCAATCCGAACTTCGGTCGCCTGACCTTTCTGCTAAATCACGGCGATCACTACCACGGTATAGGCAGCTACAGTCATTCGGGCACTGCCTCGGCTCCGGTGATCAGTGATACCAACACGAACAACCGAATTCCCGAGGGCTTTTCCCTACAGCCTCCGCTGCCTTTGTCGCAGGGCACCGGGCCGCTTTATGGCGACAAGTGGGTCACCACGCCATCAGACCTGGAATACAGCAATCTCACCGTGAAAGGCGTCGACTCACTGGCGTCCGCCGCTCCGGGCTCGGAAGCGGGAATCTTGTTCAACAGTTCCGCGGGCCGCTGGACCAGTTCGCTCGCCAATAGCCAAGTCGCTTTGCAACTCGTGTCCATTTCCCCCGGGCTTTTCATGGGCGATCAAGACACGCTCAATTTGTTTGAAGCCGGCGACACGTATTCGCTGGGCGACGGCGCCCTGATTGATTTTGCCCCGGTGTTCTGGACCGCGGCGGGTGTGGCGCCAGGCAAGTACAGCGCCGAGTTTCGCCTGATCGATCTGGCGTCCAACGGCGCCGGTGACTCCGGTCGGTTTTCGATCGACGTCGCCGCGGTGCCGGTGCCCGCCGCTGTCTGGCTGCTCGGCTCCGCGCTACTGGGTCTGGTTGGCATCGGACGGCGACGCGCATTCTAAAAAGGGCTTTTCGCTTCCCACGTTTGCAGGGTCGGCGTTCCGCGTCGGCTCTGCTTTTTTTCTTCGAGTCTCATGACCATGGCAACGCCCCTCCCAGTTACCGTCCTGTCCGGTTTTCTCGGCGCCGGAAAAACCACGCTGTTGAATCACATTCTCGCCAATCGCGAAAACCGTAAGGTCGCGGTCATCGTCAATGACATGAGTGAAATCAACATCGACGCCGCCTTGGTGCGTAACGAGGTGCGGCTCAATCGCACCGAGGAGAAGTTGGTGGAAATGAGCAATGGCTGCATCTGCTGCACGCTTCGCGAAGACCTGCTGGTGGAAGTGGGCAAGCTGGCCCAGGAAGGCCGCTTCGATTACCTGGTGATCGAATCCACCGGCATCGCCGAGCCGCTGCCCATCGCCGAGACCTTCACCTTCCGTGACGAGCAGGGCGTCGCCCTGTCGGATGTGGCCCGGCTGGACACCCTGGTAACCGTGGTCGACGCCGTCAATTTTCTGTCCCAATACCTGGAAGCCGAGGATTTGCGCGACACCGGCCAAGGCGTGAGCGATGACGATGGCCGCAATATCGCCGATCTGCTGGCGGACCAAATCGAATTCGCCAACGTCATTCTGATTAGCAAGGCGGACCTGGTCAGCAGCGACGAACTGCGCAATCTGACCGCCATCCTCCGCCAAATGAACCCCGACGCCGACCTCCTGCCCATCGTCATGGGCCAGGCACCGCTGGAACGGGTTCTCGATACCGGCCGCTTCGATTTTGCCCAAGCCGAGCAGGCCCCCGGCTGGCTGAAGGAACTGCGCGGCGAGCACACGCCGGAAACCGAGGAGTACGGCATCGCCGGTTTCACCTATCGGGCGCGGCGGCCGTTCCATCCTAGCCGCTTCCACGAATTCCTCTACGACGGTGAATGGGATAACGGCACGTTGCTGCGTTCCAAGGGCTTCTTCTGGTTGGCCTCCCGTCCCGACGAGGCCGGTGTCTGGTCGCAGGCGGGCGGCATCATGCGCCATGCTGGAGCGGGTCGCTGGCTGGCGGCCGTGCCTCGGGAACAATGGCCGGAGGACGCGGCCGCGCTTGTCCAGGCTTTGGCGGACTGGGCCGAACCCTACGGGGATCGGCGCCAGGAACTGGTGTTCATCGGCCAGAATGTCGATGAGTCGCGGCTGCGGGCCGAGCTTGACGCGTGTCTGTTGACGGACGCCGAACTGGCCGCCGGTCCGGACGCCTGGCGGCTTTATCCCGACGCCTTTCCGGTTTGGTCGGCTGGCGAGGAAAGCTGATCGATGCCGATGAGCAATCCGGCCGAAGCCGCTCTATTTTCATTAGCCGCTGGAGTCGCGGTCAGCGCGGTGGCGTTTTCCGGAGTCTTTGTCCTGTGGCTTTCGCCGTCTCGACTTGAACGGTTGGTGCCCAACCTGGTGGCATTGGCGGTCGGCGTGTTGCTGGGCGATGCATTCATTCACCTGATTCCTGATGCGGTGAGTCGGCACGGCGACGTCGGCGACGTCTGTCTCGCCGTTCTGGCCGGTCTGTTCCTGTTCTTCGTCTTGGAAAAGCTGGTGCGCTGGCGGCACGATCACACCGTCGCGTCCGGTCCTGGCGCCGTGACCGTGCAGCCATTGGCGCGCATGAACCTGATCGGCGACGCCGTCCACAATTTCATCGACGGCATTTTGATCGCCGCCAGCTTCTGGAGCGATCCATGGATCGGCGCCACCACCACGTTGGCGATCATTGCCCACGAAATTCCCCAGGAAATTGGCGATGTCGGGGCGCTGATCCACGGTGGTTACTCGCCCCGCCAAGCCATCCGCTACAACTTCTATTGCTCCTTGAGCGTGCTGGCGGGAATTGGCATCACGCTGCTCTTGGGGCATTTGGCCGAGGCCTCGCTCGCATTGTTGCTCCCGGTCGCCGCCGGAGGATTCATCTACATCGCGGCCTCGGATTTCATCCCCGCCTTGCATGCTCGCCATGAAGCAAGGCAGTGGGGTCAGGTCGTCACATTCGCCGCCGGAATCGGATTCATGCAGTCGGTCGTGGTGGTCGAGCGCTTCGTAACCAACCCTTGATCTTTTCGGAGACGTTTTTATGTCTAGCCTTGCTCCGCAGTTCAGCGAATGGCACGCGCCGCGCGGCGTCGAATCCGACGACATTGCCGATCTGAGCGCGATCTTCGAGTCCGATGTCAATCTGTGCGTGGCCCGGCGCCAAGTGTCCGCTGGCGTTACCCGGTTCGTAACCGGCTTGCTGGATCGTGGGCAAGGCTTCGAGCGGGAAATGCTGTTGGAAGGCGAGGGCGCGTCGGTCGCGGGGCTGTTGCCCGAGGATCTGCGCACTGCCGACGGCGCGGCCGACTGGCTGGATGACGTGGTTTTTCTCGCCAGGCTGTTTGGCGATTTGTTTGGCGTCGAGTCCCTAGGCCTTCGGTTGCGCCTACTGAATCATGCCATGTGTCCGCGTTTTCACGTCGATCGTGTGCAGGCGCGCCTAGTTTGCACCTACGGTGGCCCCGGCAGCGAATGGCTGCCGGAAGCGGCGGTCAATCGCGCCAAACTGGGGCATGGCGCGCGCGGACTGCCTGACGAGCGATCCGGCCTGATTTTGGACCCGCGCGCCATCCGGACCATGCCGGCGTTCGCGGTCGGCGTGATGAAAGGCGAACTGTGGGACGGTAACGAGGGGCGCGGCGCCGTGCATCGCTCCCCCCAATTGACGGCGGCACAGCCGCGGCGCTTGCTGCTGACGATGGACCCGCTGTAAGTCGATGCAATTCAAGTTGAAAGCCGGCCGGGTCTACGATCCGGCCCAGAATTGGCGCGGGGAGGTCCGCGACCTGTTTGTGCGGGACGGGAGAATGATTGCGGACCCGGGCCCCGGCGCGCGCTTCGACGCCGAGTACGATGTATCCGGCAAGGTGGTCATGGCCGGCGCCATCGACATCCACAGCCATATCGCCGGGGGCAATGTGAATTCGGCCCGGCTGCTATTGCCGGAACAGCACCGCAATTTCATGGCGCGGCGTCTGGGCCATGATCTGGAAACCGCGCGTTGGTCGACCATTGAGACCGGCTACCGCTATGCGCGGATGGGTTATACGACCGTGGTCGAACCGGCCGTACTGCCGGCGAATGCGCTGGATGCCCATTTGCAGATGGCCGATATCCCGATCATCGACACCGCTGGCCTGGCCATTCTGGGCAGCGACGATTTACTGCTGAGGATGCTGCGCGCCGGTGCTGGCCAGGCGGAGATCAACGATTACGTCGCCTGGACCTTGCATGCAACCCGCTGCCTCGGACTCAAGGTGATCAATGCCGGCGGGGCCAACGCCTTCAAGTGGAATGCTCGGAGTTTTGGCCTGGATGACCTCGTGCCCTCTTACGGCGTCAGTTCACGGCGGATTCTGGAGGTGTTGCAACGGGCGGTGGTGCAACTCGGCGTGCCCCATCCGGTGCATGTTCATTGCAATAACCTCGGCATGCCGGGCAATGTCGAAACCGCCGTGGCCACCATGGAGGCCGCCCAGGGCTTGCCCATGCATCTGGCCCACATCCAGTTCTACGGCTATGGTGACGACGGTCCGCGCGGATTTTCCTCGGCGGCGGCGCGGCTGCTGGAAGCTTTCCGGCGCCATCCGAACATCACGATGGATGTTGGCCAAGTGCTGTTCGGGCAGACCGTGACAATATCCGGCGACGTGATCGCCCAGTTCAGCCGGCGCGATGACGCCAGTCCCAATAAATGGCTGGTCTGGGATGCCGAATGCGACGGCTCGGGGGGCGTGGTGCCTTACCGCTATCGCGAAAAGAGCTTCGTCAACAGTCTGCAATGGGCCATCGGTCTGGAAATCTTTCTGCTGGCGGACGACCCCGGCCGAGTTTTTTTTACCACCGATCATCCCAATGGCGCACCGTTCACGCGCTATCCCGAGCTGTTCCGGCTGCTGATGGATTACCCGTATCGCTTGGAATGCTTGGAACGGCTCCATCCGGACGTGGCTGGAGTCACGCTGCTGAAGGATTTGAAGAAAGAGTTTTCGCTCGATGACATTGCCGTCATGACCCGCTGCGCGGCGGCGCGCTTGCTCGGGCTTGCCGATCGGGGCCATCTTGCCCCCGGCGCGACCGCCGATATCGCCGTCTACACCGAAAGTGCCGATAAGGCGGCAATGTTCGCCGCCGCGGATCTGGTGTTCAAGAACGGCGAACTGGTCGTCAAGGGCGGCGAAGTGATCCGGCGCCGGCCTGGAACCACGCAGATCGTCCAGCCGGATTTCGACCGCCGGATCGAGACGCATGTCCAGGCGTATTTCGATCAGTTCTACAGCCTGTCCCTGAACCACTTCATGGTGGATGCCGATCTCCTGGAGACCGGGGAGGGCGTTCGTTTTCACCCCCACGCAATTCAGGATTCGCCATGTCTGTAGACAAGGTGCTGCCGGTCATGGTGCTCACGGGTTTCCTGGGCAGCGGCAAGACCACCTTGCTCAACCGTTTGCTGCGGGAATGGCCGCGTACCGCCGTACTGATCAACGAGTTCGGTAAAACGCCAGTGGACCAACGGCTGATCGAAAATCAGGGTATTCCGCTAATGACCCTCTCCGGCGGCTGCTTGTGCTGCCAGGTGCGGGGAGCGTTGGCGCCGGTGCTGAAGAACATCCGCATGGCCTGGGGTAAGCGGGGGACGCCGGTCTTCGAGCGCGTCATCATCGAAACCAGTGGCGTCGCCAGCCCCGAGCCGGTGCTCGATACCCTGTTGCGCGACCGTTGGCTGGCGGCCCGGTATCGGCTGGACGCGGTGATCGCCACGGTGGCGGCGCCGGTCGCGGACGCGCAGTTGTCCCGCTTCCCGGAAGCACAAGCCCAGGTCGCATGGGCCGATGCCCTGGTGGTGACGCAGACCGATCTGGCGGAGGACTCTGATCTCGACCATTTGGAGGCACGTCTCAAGGGGCTGGCGCCGACCGTGCCACGGCTCCGCGCCGTGCATGGCGATTTCGATCCGGCCGACTTGTTAACCCTGGCCAACGCTGCCTACCGGCGGATTCCCGATGGCAGCGACCGGCCGGACCATGGCTTCCGCAGTATTTCACTGGCGTTGCCGGCCCCGCTCGACTGGCCGCATTTGCGGGCGCAAATCGAACGCCTTCTGGTGATGTATCCGGAGCTGGTCCGTATCAAGGGTGTGGTTCATCTCGCCGACCGGTTCGAGCCGGTGGCCCTCCATGCCGCCGGCGGTGTTTTGTACCCGCCCGTCAGCCTGCCTGTCCGCGACTCGGAGGACAGCCTCGGCCGCCTGGTCTTGATCACGGCGGGACCGGCCGAGGTGGCGGCGGGGGCGTTGATGGCCGCCATCGGCGGAGCGCTGAATTCCGACGGGTTGCGTCGCCACTGAACTGTTGATTGTGATTTCCATGAAGCCCGCAAATGACGCCGGTTCGGCTGGCGCGCCCGCCGAGATTGAAGACGTGCAGCGCCGCCCGGATCCCCGCTGCATTCCCATCGACCGGGTGGGAATCAAGGACATTCTCCATCCGGTGCGAGTCCGGGACCGCGCGGCCGGCGAGCAGCATACGGTCGCCCGCATCGACATGAGCGTCAGCCTGCCCCACGATTTCAAAGGCACCCACATGTCGCGCTTCGTGGAGATTCTCAACGACCACGACCGGGACATCAGCGTCGATTCCTTTCTGGATTTGTTGAGGGAGATGCTCGCCCGGCTGGAGGCTGAAAGCGGTGCGATCGCCATGCGCTTTCCCTATTTCGTCGAAAAGGCCGCGCCGGTAACTGGGGTGCGCAGCCTCATGGATTATGAGGTGACCCTGCTCGGCGAAATCGAACGGGGCCAACCCCGCATCCGAACGCGCGTCAGGGTCCCGTGCACGAGCTTGTGTCCCTGTTCCAAAGCCATTTCCGAACGGGGCGCCCACAACCAGCGTTCCCACGTGACCGTCACTGTTGCCGGCCACGCCTTCGTCTGGATCGAGGAGCTGATCGAATGGGTGGAGGCCGAGGCTTCATCGCCCATTTACGGGCTACTCAAGCGCCCGGACGAGAAGTTCGTCACCGAAAACGCCTATGACCACCCCAAGTTCGTCGAGGACATGGTGCGGGATGTGGCGGCCCGGCTTGGCGGCGAGCCGCGCATCGCCGCGTTCACGGTCGAGGCGGAAAACTTCGAGTCCATCCACAACCACTCGGCCTACGCGCGCATCGAGCGCCTTAAAACGGAGGTATGAAATGTCCGCGAACAGTAGAGAGCGCATTCCCGTAACCGTTCTGACCGGGTTTCTCGGTTCCGGAAAAACCACGCTGTTGAATCGGATTCTGACCGAGCAACATGACCGTCGCATTGCCGTGATCGAGAATGAGTTCGGCGAATTGGCATCGACCATTCCCTAGTGATCAATGCCGACGAAGAAATCTTCGAAATGAACAACGGTTGCATCTGCTGTACCGTCCGAGGCGACCTCATCCGCATACTCGGGAATCTGTTGAAGCGGCGGGACAAGTTCGATGCGATTCTGATCGAGACGACCGGACTGGCTGACCCCGGCCCGGTCGCGCAGACTTTCTTTGTCGATGAGGAACTGGCGGGCCAATTCCGGCTGGATGCGGTGGTTACCCTGGTTGATGCCAAGCATGTTCATCTCCATTTGGACAGCAGCTCCGAAGCGCAAGAACAGATTGCCTTTGCCGACGTGATTCTGCTCAACAAGATCGACCTGGTGCCCGCCGCCGATTTGGACGAGTTGGAAAAGCGGGTGCGTGGCATGAATGCCATGGCCCGTATTCATCGAACGGCGCATGGTCAAGTCGATCTGAATGCGGTGCTCGACGTCGGCGGTTTCGATCTCGAGCACGCATTGACGATTAAGCCGACCTTTCTGGAACCGGAATATCCGTTCGAGTGGACGGGTGCCTTTTCGCTGGAGCCCAACCAGGAATACGAGATCATCCTGGACGATGGCCCCGATCCGGCATTGCGCTTGACCTGGACGCCGGCCGGTGACGCCCCGGACGCCATCGACGCCGCGCTGGAAACGGCCGTGCGGTGCTTCTCCAGCCCGCCTCAGCCGGTTCATCCCAATCACGCCCATGGGGTCGACGGGCTGCTTTACGAATTAAGTCTGGATACCCAGGGGACCAAGCGCTTTCCGGTCGTCGTCCCGGCCACGGGTCGCTATCGCCTGTTCACCCAGCATCACCCGGATGAGTTTAACTTGCGAGTGACGGCCAACGGGGCGACGCTCGCGCCGCTGGCCACGCGCGAGTTCGATCCCGGTCATGAGCATGACGACGAGGTTTCCTCGGTCGGCATCAGTGAGCCCGGCGATCTGGATGAAGGCCGCTTCAGCCAGTGGATTGGACGCGTGCTGCGTGAGCAAGGCGCCGACATTTTCCGCACCAAGGGCATCGTCAGTCTGCGCGGCGTCGAGGAACGGGTTGTCTTTCATGCCGTTCATATGCTGATGGATAGCCGCGAGGATCGCCCCTGGCGCGACGAGCCGCGACACAATCAGCTGGTTTTTATCGGCCGCAACCTGGATCGTGCCGCGCTCGTGCGGGGATTCCGCGAATGTCTGGCGTGAATGCTGACCGGGGGATCAACCTGATCGATCCGATCTGGAGCGTGCCAGGTGGGGATTACGTCATGGCTCTGGCGTGGTCGGCGGACGGTCGCCAGCTGGCCGCGGCGCATGCGGATGGTGTTATCCGTGTCGTGGCAAGCCAGTCCGGCGAGATTTTGCGGCAATGGTCAGGCCACGCCCAAGGTGCTCTGGCATTGGCGTGGTCACCCGATGGGCGATCGCTGGCGAGTGGCGGGCAGGATGGCTTGGCGCGGCTATGGGACCCGACTTCCGGCAAGGAGCTCGGCGCGGTTGGCTGCGGCGGCGCATGGGTTGAGCATCTCGCCTGGTCGCGCAAGGGTGATCGGCTTGCGACCGCCGCGGGAAAGTCGCTGCGCGTTTGGAATGAGCGCGGCGAACGCGTGTTCCGCTTCGATACCCTGACCAACACCATAAGTGCCTTGACCTGGCTACGCGACGGTCGTCAGCTGGCTACCACTGGTTATGGCGGGGTGAATCTATGGCAATTGGGCAGGAACACACCAGAGCGGCGGTTCGACTGGAAGGGTTCCTTTCTGTCCTTGGCGCTGTCTCCCAACGAACGCCAGCTCGCCGGGGGCTGCCAGGACGCCAGCATGGTGGTTTGGAACGTCAAGACTGGCAAGAGCGTCGCCATGCAAGGCTATCCGGGCAAGGTGACCCGGCTGGCCTGGGACGCCAGCTCGCGTTTTCTCGCTTCAGCGGCCGCCAGCCAATTGATCGTGTGGGACTTCTCCGGCGCGGGTCCGGCCGGCCGCGAGCCGCTGGCTTACGATCGCCACGTGGACCGCATCGTCGATCTGCGCTTTCATCCCAAGGCGCCCATGCTTGCCACCGTGGGCGACGCTGGGATGCTGATTGTCTGGGCGTTGCCCCATCGGGGAATCACTGAAATGGCCATCGGCAAGCAGCCTTTTTCAGTTCTGGCCTGGAGCCCGCTTGGCGATGCCCTGGCCGTCGGCTCAGCCGACGGCGAGATTTACCAGTTCAAGATCGCCTCGGCCTCCGGGTAAGGTCTCCACCCTTGTCTTCTCCGCGCGGCTCGATTTGGCGGGTGGCGTCGCCGGTCGACATGCTGGGCATCGATGGACTGTCAGCCTCCGTGCGGCACATGGTGAGGCAACCGCCCAGCACCAGCGCGGCGTGCCAGCCTCGCATTCGCGGTGCGACCCGATTCAAGTTCCTGTTATGGGGTAGACGAGGTGTCTGGCTAGGTCAGCGCCGTCGCCACCAAGGCTGCTTCGCCTGCCAAGAAGTAATGAGGGGTTCTATCAAGGTCGGGACGGCTGCAACTGGACAAACAGTTTGCGAAACTCTCGCCAAGCGCCAAGCGCCAAGCGCCAAGCGCCAAGCAGCTGTTAGCTTTATCAGGGAATATTGATTCTGAGCCGTAACAGTTTGACGACCGTCGAGCGCAAGGCTACGGCCTGGATTATGTTTATCGGATTTTTACGTTTTCATGGACAACACACCAAGCAGCCATCCAACCAATTGTTTTTTATTATAAAAAAGGTAGTGGTCTAAGAATTGCCAGCCCTATGAGAAGTCTGTCGATGCCATGAAGGCGGTTCTGCAATTAGCCCTGTCACCCTGCAGTTCTTCAAAAATCGGCAAGCAAGATTATCCGGTGTTGAACCTGAAGAATCCCCGCATTTCAGGCCGCCAGCTAGATTGAAAGTGGCGTTTTATCATCGCATTAGGAGTTTGCGGGGTTGGTTTGCTACAAGCAGCTTTCCGCGACAACTTGGTTTTTCGTCATGCAAGCTCTGGGCTCTCTTGATTCGCTCATCATGCCGGAATGCGTCGGGATTCATTACAAAGGTCACCGCGCTCTGAGGGCCAGTATCGCCGCCGCTTGTCAGGGTGGCATGGTTTCGGTCACCCGGCTCGGCCGTTCGGTCCGCAGTTCAACCAAGCCGCAGGTCGCCTATCAGAGCCGACAAGGCTTGGCAACTGGCAACCGGCCTACCGAGCAGCGGCACACGGGGCGAACACGTTGCCGACAGTGTTTTCTGGGGTTGGCGACTCTCCGGCGTGGGGTGAACGTCGATTGTAATGAGGACGATTTAGCCGTCATCCAAAAAGCCGTAGCCGCGACCATCCGGCAGGTTTTTAAGCAAAAATAATCAGGGAATCCCTCTGCGTCAGAAGGGCAAGCTCCCTTGCAGCATTCGAAATTTAGTTTTTTGCATCAATTTGAAACTAACGGTATCCCCTAAATGACTTATGTCAAAGCGGTCGAAGGTGAACGTTCAACAAATCGTATAGTGCGCATCGGAAGTGAGGCTTGCTCACCATTACTGAACGCATTCATCGGTCTGTTACTTACCCTCAGCATATGCGCTAGCCCGCCTGCTGCTGCCGTTCCGGCACGGAAGGGCAATGGGCGGCGCCGGTTAGCCTGCCGACTGTTTCGGTGAACCTTAATCTTCTGCGAAACGGCAAGGTTCTATTTTGGGCGGGAGATTTAGTGACCGCGCCGAATTTCGGTGAAATATGGGACCCGGCCACCAACCAAATCACGCCCGCGCCCAACCCTTTTTCCAATATCTTTTGTTCCGCCAACGTTGCCCTGCCCGATGGCCGCATTCTGGTGGCCGGGGGTCACGACAAGCAGAATGGCATACTCGGCTTAGCCGATTCCAGCACCTTCGATCCAGTTACCTCGACTTGGACCTCGCTGCCCAAAATGTCGTTTCGGCGATGGTATCCGACCTTGACCGCCTTGGGCGACGGGCGGGCGCTGATCATGTCGGGTTCCGAATTTAGCGAGACCGAATTCGTTCAGACGCCGGAAATTTTTGACCCAGTGACCAATCGATGGTCACCGCTCACAAATGCAACCGTATCAGTACCCCAATACCCCATGATGTTCTTGCTGCCCGATGGCAGACTGTTGGAGATTGGGTCAACAGAATATCCCACCAACACCCAAGCCCTTAGCATTCCCAGCCAAAGCTGGAGCATCGTGGATCCGCGGGTTCTGGAGGGGGGGAGCTCGGCGATGTATCGGCCGGGCCGTATCGTGAAATCAGGCAGTGCGTCCAACGACGGCGCGACGCCCAACGCCGCGTCCGCGGCAACGACCTACGTCATCGACATGAATGTCCCGTCGCCGGCGTGGCGTCAGACCGCGTCCATGGCTTTCCCCCGGACTTTCCACAACCTGACCACCCTCGCGGACGGGAGCGTACTGGCGACCAGCGGCTCGCAGCTGAAGAGCGAAACCAACCTTACCCCTTGCCGTGTTGCCCGCCGAGCTTTGGTCCCCGGCCACGGAAACCTGGACGACCATGGCGCCGATGCAGACACGACGCATCTACCATTCGACAGCCGTGTTGCTGCCGGACGGTCGCGTCGCCGTTTCCGGCTCCGGGAATATTCCGGGCGCGACGGACATGACCAGCGTGGAAGTGTTTTCGCCGCCCTATCTGTTCAAAGGCACTCGTCCATCCATTACCTCGGCTCCCGGTCAAGTGCAATACGGCACGACTTTTACCGTGCAGACGCAGACGCTGCCGATATCGCGTCCGTGAACCTGGTTCGACCCGGTTCGGCGACGCACAATTTCGACATGAACCAGCGGTTTGTGCCCTTGACGTTCACTCGCGTCGGGGGGAGCGCTGGAAGTTCAGGCGACCGCAAATCGGAACATTGCGCCGCCGGGATACTACATGCTTTTCCTTATCAACAATGCGGGTGTGCCATCGGTCGCGTCTTTCGTGCGATTCCCAGCTCCGTACGAGGATGCCCAGCCGCCCACCGCCCCGGTGAATCTGACGGCATCGGGCGGTCTCGGCAGCGTTAACCTTGCCTGGGCGGCGGCTAGCGACGATGTCGGCGTAGCGAACTATTCCGTGCATCGATCGGCCACATCGGGCTTTACGCCGTCGCTTGCCAATCGAGTCGGCCAGCCGAGTACTACTAGTTATACCGATACCGGCCTGGTTGCTGGCACTTACTATTATGTGGTTAGAGCCGTTGACGCGGCCGGGAACATCGGCCCGGCGTCCAATCAGGCCCTCGCCTCCGTGGCGGCGGATGCGGTGCCGCCCAACGTTGTGATGAGCAGTCCCAATGGCGGAAGTACATTGTCGGGCATCGTTACGGTAGCGGCGACCGCCACCGACAATGGGCGTTGTGGCGGGAGTACAGTTCAAGTTGGACGGCGTGGCGCTGGGAGCCGAAGACACCAGCGCGCCCTATAGCTTCGCCTGGAATACCGCGACCGCGACCAATGGCGCGCACGTCCTGACGGCGGTCGCCCGTGACAGCGCGAACAATTCGGCCGAATCCCTGGCGGTCAACGTCATCGTCTCCAACACGCAGCAGGCCCCGGCAGGGCTGGTGGCCGCATACGGTTTCGACGAAGGCAGCGGCAGTAGTGCCGCCGACGCGTCCGGGAACGGCAACACCGGAACGGTTTCGGGGGCAAGTTGGGTAACCCAGGGCCGCAGCGGCGGCGCCTTGTCGTTCAACGGCACCAACAGCATGGTGACCGTGGCGGACGCCAACTCGCTAGACCTGACCACCGGCATGACGCTGTCCGCCTGGGTCAACCCGACGGTGCTCAGCGGCTACCGGACCGTGCTCTTGAAGGAGGTTAGCGGCGACCTGTCCTACGCGCTTTATGCCAATACCAACGATGCGCGACCGGGCGGCTATGGCCGTTACGGGACGACCACCGTGTCCGCGACGGGGACCAGCGCGCTCCCGGCCAATACCTGGAGCCATCTGGCCGTGACCTACGATGGCGCGAATCTGCGGATGTATGTCAATGGCACGCAGGTGGGCAGCGTGGCCAGGACCGGCAGTTTGGCCACCTCGGCGCTGCCGCTGCGGATTGGCGGTAACAGCGTTTGGGGCGACGAATACTTCAGCGGCCTGATCGACGAAGTCCGGGTCTACAACCGGGCGCTCAGCCCAACCGAACTGCAAGGCGTCATGAATCTTCCCGTGGCGTCAGGGACGACTGCGCCGAAGCTGACCATCAGCGATCCCGCCAACAACGCCGCGGTGGCCGGCCCGAACCTAAATATCGTCTATTCGACGACCGGGAGCCTGACCGAGGCGCGGGAAGTCCATTTCCGCTTGGATGGCGGAACCGCGCTACCCGATACCACCATCGACGGTCGGTTTACGCTAACCAATGTCAGCCCCGGAGCGCACAGCTTGGCCGGGTACTTAGTGCGCCTGGACCAATCAAAGATTGCCGGCTCCGATGCCGCGAGCGTTACCTTTACTGTCACGGTACCCGATACCATTCGACCCACGGTCGCGATGACCGCGCCCCGCGACGGAAGCACGCTGAGCGGCAATACGACCCTGACGGCGACCGCCACCGACAATGGCGTTGTGGCGGGAGTACAGTTCAAGTTGGACGGCGTGGCGCTGGGGGCCGAAGACACCAGCGCGCCCTATAGCTTCGCCTGGAATACCGCGACCGCGACCAATGGCGCGCACGTCCTGACGGCGGTCGCCCGCGACAGCGCGAACAATTCGGCCGAATCCCTGGCGGTCAACGTCATTGTCTCCAACACGCAGCAGGCCCCGGCAGGGCTGGTGGCCGCCTACGGTTTCGACGAAGGCAGCGGCAGTAGTGCCGCCGACGCGTCCGGGAACGGCAACACCGGAACGGTTTCGGGGGCAAGTTGGGTAACCCAGGGCCGCAGCGGCGGCGCCTTGTCGTTCAACGGCACCAACAGCATGGTGACCGTGGCGGACGCCAACTCGCTAGACCTGACCACCGGCATGACGCTGTCCGCCTGGGTCAACCCGACGGTGCTTAGCGGCTACCGGACCGTGCTCTTGAAGGAGGTTAGCGGCGATCTGTCCTACGCGCTTTATGCCGCTACCAACGATGCGCGACCGGCCGGCTATGGCCGTTACGGGACGACCACCGTGTCCGCGACGGGGACCAGCGCGCTCCCGGCCAATACCTGGAGCCATCTGGCCGTGACCTACGATGGCGCGAATCTGCGGATGTATGTCAATGGCACGCAGGTGGGCAGCGTGGCCAGAACCGGCAGTTTGGCCACCTCGGCGCTGCCGCTGCGGATTGGCGGCAACAGCGTTTGGGGCGACGAATACTTCAGCGGCCTGATCGACGAAGTCCGGGTCTACAACCGGGCGCTCAGCCCAACCGAACTGCAAGGCGTCATGAATCTTCCCGTGGCGTCAGGGACGACTGCGCCGAAGCTGACCATCAGCGATCCCGCCAACAATGCCGCGGTGGCCGGCCCGAACCTAAATATCGTCTATTCGACGACCGGGAGCCTGACCGAGGCGCGGGAAGTCCATTTCCGATTGGATGGCGGAACCGCGCTACGCGATACCACCATCGACGGTCGGTTTACGCTAACCAATGTCAGCCCCGGAGCGCACAGCTTGGCCGGGTACTTGGTGCGCCTGGACCAATCAAAGATTGCCGGCTCCGATGCCGCGAGCGTTACCTTTACTGTCACGGCACCCGATACCATTCGACCCACGGTCGTGATGACCGCCCCACGCGACGGAAGCACGCTGAGCGGCAGTACGACCCTGACGGCGACCGCCACCGACAATGGCGTTGTGGCGGGAGTACAGTTCAAGTTGGACGGCGTGGTGCTGGGAGCCGAAGACACCAGCGCGCCCTATAGCTTCACCTGGAATACCGCGACCGCGACCAATGGCGTGCACGTCCTGACGGCGGTCGCCCGCGACAGCGCGAACAATTCGGCCGAATCCCTGGCGGTCAACGTCATCGTCTCCAACACGCAGCAGGCCCGGCAGGGCTGGTGGCCGCCTACGGTTTCGACGAAGGCAGCGGCAGTAGTGCCGCCGACGCGTCCGGGAACGGCAACACCGGAACGGTTTCGGGGGCAAGTTGGGTAACCCAGGGCCGCAGCGGCGGCGCCTTGTCGTTCAACGGCACCAACAGCATGGTGACCGTGGCGGACGCCAACTCGCTAGACCTGACCACCGGCATGACGCTGTCCGCCTGGGTCAACCCGACGGTGCTCAGCGGCTACCGGACCGTGCTCTTGAAGGAGGTTAGCGGCGACCTGTCCTATGCGCTTTATGCCAGTACCAACGATGCGCGACCGGCCGGCTATGGCCGTTACGGGACGACCACCGTGTCCGCGACGGGGACCAGCGCGCTCCCGACCAATACCTGGAGCCATCTGGCCGTGACCTACGATGGCGCGAATCTGCGGATGTATGTCAATGGCACGCAGGTGGGCAGCGTGGCCAGAACCGGCAGTTTGGCCACCTCGGCGCTGCCGCTGCGGATTGGCGGCAACAGCGTTTGGGGCGACGAATACTTCAGCGGCCTGATCGACGAAGTCCGGGTCTACAACCGGGCGCTCAACCCAACCGAACTGCAAGGCGTCATGAGCGTGCCGGTTGCGCAACAGGCTCCGACCCGTTCGAGTTCCGTTTCGGTGGACAGTCGCAGGCGTCGGGTCTGGGTCGCGAATCCCGACAACGACAGTGTTAGCGCCATCAACGCCGATTCGCTGGCACTCCAGTTCGAGGTACCGGTCGGTAAGCATCCGAGCAGCGTCGCCGTGGATGGCTCGGGACAGGTTTGGGTCACCTGCCGCGACGACGACACTGTGTGGGTGCTCGCGGCCGCCGACGGGGTCGTCCGTCGGGTTTTGAATCTGCCTTGGGGCTCGGCGCCGACTAGCGTGGCGATCAGCCCCGACGGCGCGGCAGGCTTTTTGGCGCTGCAAGGAAGCGGGCTGGTTCAGCGGTTCGTCGCCGCCACTCAGGCGCTGGGACCAACGATCGCGGTGGGTTCCACTCCAACTGCGTTGGCCGTGACTTCGGATGGCAGACGGCTGATGGTGTCTCAGTTCATCAGCACGGGCGACAAAGGAACGGTGCGAACCGTGCAACTCGATACTTTTGGCCTCGGCCCAACACTGTCATTGCCGCTGGACACCACATCCCTGGACGGCTCGCTTGCGTCGCGTGGTGTTCCGAACTACCTGGCGGGTCTGGCTATTGATCCAAGCAACTCGTTGGCGTGGGTCGTGGGCCAGAAGGACAACATTCTCCGGGGTCGCTATCGCGACGGTAAGGCGCTGACCTTTGAAACAAACGTGCGCTCGATGCTGAGCCCGCTTGATCTGGTGTCGAATCAAGAGCAAACGGCACGGCGGGCGGATCTCGATAATCTCAGCCAACCTTCCGCAATCGCACTCAGCGATTCTGGTGCGCAATTATTCGTCACCATGCAAGGGAATAATCAGCTAATCGTTCTGAATCAGCTCGGACGCGAGATTTCGCGAGCCGAGACTGGGCTAGCGCACAGGGCGTCGCGATCGATGCCGCCACCAGCCGGGTATTCACCCAGGATTTCATGGGTCGGACGGTTAGCGTGTTCGACGCAGCGGGAGTGATTCGTCAGACGAGCTCAGCGCTGCCTCGACTCGCTCAGATTCGCACAATCGGCACGGAAAAGCTTGCCCCCGGGGTCTTGCGGGGCAAGCAAATCTTTTACAACGCGGCCGATACCCGGATGGGGCGGGATGGCTACATCAGCTGCGCAAGTTGTCACCTTGATGGTGGCCAAGACGGGCAGGTTTGGGACTTCACTGACCGGGGCGAGGGCTTGCGAAATACCATTTCACTCGAAGGCAAGGGTGGTCGCGCAACCGCTCCATTCCACTGGACCGGCAACTTCGACGAGGTTCAGGATTTTGAGAACGACATTCGTGGCGCCTTTGGCGGAAGCGGATTCATGACTGACGCTGATTTTTCCGCCGGGACCCGCCGCCAGCCACTCGGCGACCCCAAGGCGGGGCTCAGCCCGGAGCTGGACGATCTTGCCGCCTATGTGGACTCATTGGCCGAGACTGGCCGGAGTCCCCGCCGAGATGCTTCAGGCGCGCTGACTAGCAACGCCCAAGCGGGGAAAATAGTGTTCGAGAATCTAGGATGCCAGATCTGTCATGGCAGTGAACGGTTCAACGATCCAAGCCCTGGCTCGAGGCATGACGTCGGCACCATCAAGGCTGGTTCAGGCCAGCGGTTGGGCGCGGCCCTCGATGGCTTTGATACGCCACCGTTGGTTGGCTTGTGGTCAACCGCGCCATACTTGCACGATGGCTCGGCCAAGACCATCCGGGATGTTCTCACCACGGCGAACCCGAATGGAAGGCACGGGGACGTTACCGGCCTGTCTTCCGGGCAAATTGATCAGCTGTCGGAATATCTCATGCAGTTGGAGCATCGCCAGCCCTGAGCAATGCCACCGACCCGACTCTAGTAGGTGCGATTTCGAAGCGAGTTCGCCGCGTGCTAGAGCGGGGGAGGTGTGGCATCGGCCGCGGAAACCGTATCCCTTGCTGAGTGGCTTAATGCGAGTAAGGAGAGCGTAAACGACGACAGCGAAGGCGCGGTACCCGCAGGAGTTCAAGCAAGACGCCGTGCGAATGGTGGACGGCGGCCAGCGCATCGGGACTGCGGCCCGCATGCTGGGCGTGGGGGACCCGATCCGTGTTCAAATGGATTAAGGCGTAGCGCCATCACAAGCTCAGCGGAGCTGACCGTGAGGTGGTGAGTACCGAGCAGATGCGGATTGGACCGCCGCGGGCGGATCTGGCTCGAGTCAAGATAGAGCGCGACATCCCCGAGGGACGCGACGGCTACTTCGCAAGGCCAGCGAAGTGAAGCACGCCTTTATCCAATGCCAGTGACGCCTGTGGCCGAGTTTGGGCAATGCCGTGCCGCGAAGTCAGCGGGGGCGAGATACCAAGTGCTCTCCATTCAGCAGGCCTGTGTTTTTCAGGTTTGGCACTTGAGCGACGATACGCCGCTGGTGCGCATAGAGGCCATTCTGGCCTATGAGCGCGGTCCTCGGCCAAGACTAAGACTTGGCGGTCGCGACAGCATGGCGGACACTCGGCGCGTGACGACTGATCCCCTGTCCGATTCGAAGGGGCTTACTGAATCAATCCGAACCCTGCACTCACCAGTCCGGCCAAAACCTGTCCACCAAAGTGGGTCAACTCCACTTTCGACCGGCGGATTTTGCGGTACCACGCGCCGCAGTGCGTTTAGGAATCACCCGAATCGTCGGGACGCGGCTTGATTCCCAGCTTCTTGATCCGGAACCGCAGGGTGCTGGGGTTGAGCCCAAGAACTTTCGCGGCCCCCTTGACGCCCTCGATTACTCCACCGGTCTGTTTCAGCACCGCTTGAATGTGCCGACGCTCAATCGATTCGAGGCTCCCATTACCGATTGACGAGACAGCCACGGTGGGCGAGTCAGTTGCTTCAGTCCCCCGGCAGCATCTCCGCATCGATCTCCAGAACCGGTCCATCGGCTAAGATCACAGCCCGCTCGATGACATTCTCCAACTCCCGGATGTTGCCGGGCCAGCGGTAGGCCCTTAGGCGGGCCAGCGACGCTTCGCTGATGGCTTCGACGCGCCGGCCGATTCGCGGCGCGAACTTGCTGATCATGAAGGCGACCAGCAGCGGAATGTCCTCCAACCGCTCGCGCAGCGGCGGGGTGCGCACCGGGAATACATTGAGGCGATAGTAGAGATCGTCGCGAAAGGTTTTTTCAGCTATCGCCTCCAGCAGATTGCGATTGGTGGCAGCGATGACGCGCACATCGACCTTGATCGGTTGGGTTCCGCCCACGCGTTCGAACTCCCGCTCCTGCAGAACCCGCAGCAGTTTCACCTGCACCTCCAACGGAACTTCGCCAATTTCGTCCAGAAACACGGTCCCGCCATCGGCCAGTTCAAATCTCCCGATACGCCGGGCGATCGCGCCGGTGAACGCGCCCTTCTCATGGCCGAATAGCTCGCTTTCGACTAGGTTGGCCGGCAGCGCCGCACAATTGACCTTGATCAGCGGCCGGTCGGCGCGGCGGCTGGCGGAATGGACCGCGCGCGCCACTAGTTCCTTGCCGGTGCCCGATTCGCCTTGGATCAGCACCGTGGCGTCGGTCCGCGCGACGCGCTGGAGGTTGGCAAGCAGCGCCCGCAGCGCTGGACTTTGGCCAACGATCTCGTCGAAGTTGTGCGCCGCCTGGATCTCTTCGCGCAGGTATTGATTCTGCGCCTTGAGCCGCGCCTGTTCCTGTTCCATCAGCACCCGCTCGGTGATGTCGATAAACATCGTGCGGGTAAATTCGCCCTTCGAATCCGGCTTCGACCACCATTGAATCCAGATGGGCCGGCCATTGTCCTTACGGCACAGTTCCAGTACCACCCCGCTGGTATCGGTGCCACGCCCGACCGAGGCAAATGCTTCCTGAACTCGGCGCTGTGCGTCCGGGGTCCGCGGCACGAACGACATGCCGACCGTGCCCTGTACCTGGTCCGGCGTGATGCCCAAAATCCGTTGCGCGGCGCGATTGGCACTGATGAAGCGCGATTCCAGGTCTTCGTGGACGTAGGCGATCGGGGCCTCGTCGAACAAGTCACGGAAGCGCTCCTCGCTCTCGCGCAAGCGCTCCAGAACCTTGAGTCGGGACAGTTCGGCGGCGGCGCGCGCGGCGAAAATCTCGAAGGTCATCAACTGGCGCGGTCACCCGGCATGGGCCGGGAGTCGAAAATGGCGAGATGACCCAGTACCGCGCCGTTGGCATCGCGCAGCGGCGCGCCCAAGTAACTCTCAACGCCTGGCTCGTTGGGAAACAGTTCGGCGACCCGTTCCGGGTAATGGCAGAACGCGCCGTTGAGCACTTCCTGGCACGGTGTGCCATCCAGAACCCATTCCTGGCCGTCGAGAAATTCGCCTGCCATCCAGAATGCCAAGGCTCGGACGCGGGTATTGCCGTCGGCAAACTCGGCCACAAACGCATTCGGAATTCCAGTCGCTTCGCTCAGGTGGCGGACCAGGGCGCGGAAGAAGTTGTCGCCGGTTTCGGCGGCCGTGCCGCGCGCAATGGCTTGCAGCGCGGCTAGGTCGACCGCGTCAGCGGCGATGAGTCGATCGTTGAGTTCGTGGGCCATGGCGTTGAATGATACGGCGCGGCTGATGGACAGTCGCTTGCGATTTTACTCGCGGCTCAGGTTGGCTAGGGTTATCGCGAGGTCTCATTTATCAAGAAAGCCCGGATACGCGGATCGCTATTCGAAGCCGGGCTGACAGCGCTATGTTCAGGGGCGACATAAGCGCCGTGATGAAATGACTAGCAGTGCCAGTTGTTCAAGGTGCAGCGATGGCGAGAACAGCGGCGGGACGCGAGGTGTTGGAGCAGGCAGAGGCTGGCGTGGCGAAAACGAGGACGGCAAATGAGCTACGCCAAGCCCTGGCGGTGGCGTTGCCCGCGAAGCTTGGTATTTCCATGAAACAAACCGCGCGGTTGCTGGGGTTCACCGAAGGATGGGCCTGTCAGTTGCGGCGGCGATTTGTTGCCCAAGGAAGGCCAATGGGATGATGTGAGCCCCGGATGCGGGGGGGGGGGGCGTCCGCATGAGCGCCTTGTCATGGTCTTGGACCGCGCGGGATGGCATCAGAGTCAAGCGCTGCGCCTTCCATCGAACCGGCGGCTACCGCCGTATGCGTCCGAACTGAATCCGGTCGAGCACGCGTGGGACGAGTTAGGCGAAAAAGCCTTTCACAAGCGGGTGTTCGACAGTATCGACGCTTTGGGAGGCCGCCAACGAGTCCGTTCAATCGTTGCTAGGCGCTGGATGATGGATTCAGTTCAGAAATAGAAGAAGAGTTACGCATCGGACAAGCCACTCGCTTGCGGCCTGATGTCGGAGGCGCCAGAGGGAACCTCGAGCAGGACCGTCTGCCTACCCTCGGAAATCGAAGTCAACCGAACCGGAATTCGCACCCCGTTGATGGTCGTTAGCCTTTTGGCTCGCGAAAGCTGACGACGGAATAGGCACGAACGTCGGTCCGCGTCCGGTTCTCGTAGCGGTGGGCCACGTCGCTAGGGAACATCAGCGCGTCGCCCGCGCTTAACCGATAGACCTCCTTATCGATGCGCATATCCAATTCGCCGTGATGCACGACGAGGTGTTGGGTTGTGCCCGGCGGGTGATTTTCTTCCGCTGCGAAAACGCCGCTCGGGATCACCAACTCATGAATCTCGACGCGCCTCCCAGGCGAATCCGCAAACAGCGCTCGACGCGCAATTCTTCCGCCAGATTCGGTAGGGCTGTTTGCGCGTGCCGCGGGAATGAACGCGATGGAGTGTTCGCGTTGTTGGCTGAGGAACGATGCCACCTGAACTTCCAGCGCCTGAGCGATCCGCCAAAGAACCGTTACAGTCGGTACGCTGCGGCCCAATTCGATTTGGCCCAGCATGGCGCGACTAACCTTACACTGACGCCCTAATTGTTCCAGTGAAAGCCCTCGCTGCTTACGGAAGCGTCGCAAGTTGACACCGATGAGTAACGCCGGTTCGGCTTGCTCGCCTTCATTTGTCGGTGCCGTTTCGGATGTAGCCGACTGGCCAAAATCGAAACGTGATGAATTGAAGTTCTGCGGGCGCCCAACACCTGTATCGGGTCCGGTGACAAAGAGGCTAACGTCTTGAAGCTCATCGGGAAGCTTCATGGCAGCCTGATCCGATTCAAACTTGTCTGCGCGTGTTTCGCAACACGAATGCGTGCTTGGGACAGGTGACTCGTCACCTTGGTCGCAGAGGAGGGAAGGAGAGCTGGATGGAACATAAAAATGGGAGCAGACAAAATCCACGTTTATCAGGACATTGAAGCTCTAGCAGAAAACGTACCATATCCTTAAATTCCCCGGCCAGCAGGGAATGTAGCGGCCGATCCGACACCAAGTGATGACCAAGAAACATGGACTGTTGATGTGCTGTTGGCACAGCAGCAGGCTGGTGATTTAGCTGACTTGTTATTCCCATCTGGAATAACATCAAATCTTTTGATGCTTTGTTAGTTGTATTTGCCGGCATTATAGTGTGTCTCAACCGAGAGCATTGGTCTGCTGTCTTTCCCAAGCATGGGTGCGAGCCAAATGCTCAGCCGAGTCCGAACATAGTTGAACCTACCTCATGTCAAATAAAGCGAACTCCGAAAAGGCGGACGAAGCAGAGTCCTTCGGACAACCCCGTCTTCTGACCTTTCCGGAGCCAAGAGCACTGGCACGAACCGATCGTGCCAGTGCGATGGTCTTTGAGGACCCCGAATCTCGCCGCCTGTTGGCCCATATTGAACGGATTTCCCCTAGTGACGCGACGGTTCTGATCATTGGTGAAACCGGAACCGGCAAGGAACTCATCGCCCGGCATATTCATGCGCTCAGTCAGCGGAGCGGAGCGCCGTTTGGCGCGTTGAACTGCACAGCGCTTAGCGAAAGCCTGATTGAGAGTGAATTATTTGGCCACGAAAAAGGCGCCTTTACTGGCGCGATAGCCTCCAAGCCAGGATGGTTCGAAACCGCGCATGGCGGGACCTTGCTTCTTGACGAAGTAGGCGATTTGCCGATGAGTCTGCAAGCCAAGCTGCTCAGGGTCCTCCAGGAACGTGAAGTGGTAAGGGTCGGTTCTCGTCAGCCCACGCCGGTGGATGTTCGGGTGATCGCGGCAACCAACGTCAACCTGGTATTGGCCGGGCGACTTCAGGACCGATCTTTATTACCGCTTTAATGTCGCGGTCGTGCGCCTAGTGCCGCTGAAAGACAGGCCACTCGATATCCTTCCGCTCGCTAGGCATTTTCTTTGGGTCTATGCACAGCGATTAGGCTATGCCGAAGCCGATCTGACCACGGAAGCTGAACACTTTCTCCTTGCCTATGACTGGCCAGGGAATATCCGTGAATTGGAGAATGCGATACACCATGCATTACTGGTTTGTCCTGGCGATCGCATTCGGCCCGAGGATTTTCGTTTGTCGGGTGTAAGGCCAGGCGGACACGTTGCCAAACACCCGTCGCGCAGTTCTCTGGAAACTGCCTTGCAGAATTTGTACGAAGGCGCCCGCCAAAGCTGTTCGCCTTTCTTGAAGAAAACCATCATTCGAACCGCCTTCGAGTTTTGCGAGAAAAACCAAGTTCAAACCGCCAAGCTCTTGGATATCAGCCGAAACGTACTGCGGGCATCGTTTGGCCTGCTATGGCTATTTGGTGCCACGCAAACGCGACTCCCAGTCAGACTTTGAGTCTGACGATGAATCGTTTGGTGAGTCCGACAATAGTCGGTATTTATTACCTTAATTTTCAAATGGCAGACGAACCGACTTCCGCTCATCGGCACTTCCTCCTCACGGTGCCGTAACTCTAACACCTGCCTTCGGCAGGTTTTTTTTTGTGACCAAATATTAACGCTGCCCTGAATGCTGGATTGCGAACGTCATGAGGTGGATGCTCCGTTTAAATCCAATATATTGGAGTAAATATCTAATATAGTTGTCTTAGCTTGGTGTAAATTAGCGATAGATCAGGGGAATGGCGCCGACCTATTGTCCCGAATCAGACGCTGGGATATAAAAGCAGTGACCCACGTCAGAGTCGCTGGTCAATTTTGTATCACGCACTGGCATCTAAGAAAGCGGTGTTAGTCAGAACATTGAATTTGAGAAAATTAGGGGTAATCGCGATCCAAGCTTCAAAAGACGACGACATTACCGCTGCCTATGAAATACAGGACTTCATTCAAGTTGAAGATGGGCAAAGTCCCGGTGTTGGCGCTTCAGTATCAGACGATCTATCACTCAGATGGGAGGATTATCGAAAAAGTCTTTATACCGATTGGAGTCCGCATTCCAATTTGGGTGGGATTCCAAAAGTCACCAGTCATAAGGAATCTTGACGATTGTGCCGGCGTTAAAAACCTATACGTCGCTATTCCCTCTATCCCCAAGCTCTTAATGTAATCCGCTCCGTCGAATTGAGATTCCACGGTATTCTCGCGGTTGCATTCTTCTTCCTGCTTCTCGTTTCTGTTGAAAGTCGTCCCCTTACTGCGCTGAACTTCAGCGCAGATTTTTTTTTGCGCCAAAATCGTGCTGATCGATAACATGAGTTTCGGCATTTAATGTCCGAATACCAACACGGATTGCGCAATTATTGTTGCCTGTTATGCATGCGGCTAAGGCGGCAGCTTAATCGGCATTCTATTCGCTTGAAAAATCAGCTGCTAACGTTTCTGGCACGGCTGTTGATGTATTTCTAATACACCCGCTATATTCATGATTCACGCCTTTCAATAGGCCTTCATCTTGACGCTTAAACAACGAGCGAGGTGTTGATACACGACATTATTTATTTGTAAAGGTTATTCCATGAAGCAGTTTTCAAAAACACGAGTTTGCAAGGCTATGGCTCTGGTTATTTGTTTAGTCTCCAGCCACGCCTACGCCGACGCGGTAACGGACTGGAACTTGTATACGCATTTGGCGAGCAAAGGTGCCAACGCATCCGGTGGGTCAGCCGCCGCGGCACTGAATTCAAATGTCACCACGCGGCTGGCGGCGATTGAGTCTCGGGCGGTTTTTGATGCAGTGAACGCAGTCAATCGTTTCAGTCGACGCTTCTACTATTCAAGACCGGAAGCAGCTGGACCTTGGTCTGCCAATTCGGCTTCGGCCGCAGCCATTGGCGCAGCGCACGATGTCGTCTTCGCCTTGCAATCCAATGGTGATACGCGCGCGTGGCTGGATGCCAAACGTGACGCCGATTTGTCAGCGCTTGGCTTGACGACAGCCGATCCGGGCTATGTTGTCGGGCAAGCGGCGGCAAGCGCGGCGCTTGCCGCCCGAGTTGCTGACTTCTCGGCACCCCGGACGACGTATACGCCTTCGACAAACCTGTCCATCAATACCGCTGTCACCCCAAATGCGATCGTCCCCAACGCGACTGGCAACCCAGGGCGCGGGGTCTGGCGGCCGAGCAACGGCGCCGCTGGCATCAAGGACCCCGCAACGGGCGCACCGACTGGCTTCGACCCGACCGGTGCGATTCTTCCTGCCGCAGGCATCGACTTCAACTGGAAGAATGTCGCCCCATTCAGTCTGAAAACGCAGGAAAAGCGATTCCTGGTGGCGGCAGTGCCCGGCTCGCTAAAGCTGGATGGCGAGGAATATGCCAAGGAGTTGGATTTCGTCAGGAGCCATGGCCAGGACTCCAGCCATCCAGGGCAACGGACAGCCGACCAAACTCTGCAAGCGCTCTATTACAAAGCCGACGCGGAGCTGTTCGTCAATGAAGCCGCGCGAGCTGCGTCAAGCGCGCGAGGCTTGGACTTGAATCAAAACGCCAAGTTGTTCGCTTTATTGGACAGCGCCTTGGCCGATGCCCGAATCGCCGCGTGGCAATCGAAATATGACTTGCTGTTTTGGCGTCCGGTGACCGCCTTAAACGCGGATGCGGCTGGCGGCGTGACCAACGGCCATTCTGCCTGGCGTCCTTTGGCAACGACGCCTTCTCACCCAGCCAGCACCAGCGGCCACAGCACGACCGTGGCCGCTGGCGCGGAGATACTGCGGTCGTTCTTTCGTTCGGATTTGATTGATCCGACCGGGTCGCCCGTCAGCTTGACCATTCCGGCGTGGTTGATTGGTACAAACAACGGCACCGGTCAGGCCAGCCCATCGATCAATGGCAAGGATGGAACTTCCCGCGAGGTCGCAACCTTTTCAACCCTGCAATTGGAAAATGGCCAAAGCCGGATCTATCTCGGCGTTCACTGGGGTATCGACAACTACCAAGGGCAGGCTTTAGGTCTGACGGTCGCGGACCAAATTCTGCTATCCGGCTTCGACGACCCAGCCGCGGCGGGTATTCGCCCGTTCAATGGCGGCCTACCGTCGCAACGCTTCCACGGCTGAAAGCCATATTGGTTGCTGACTCCGTCAACTCGGGCTATTTCGGTGGCCGTTGATAGTGCTGTTATATGCGCACTGGTGGTTATATATCAGCAAAGTCGGCTTATCGATTGGCACTTCAGAAAATCTGTTGTTGCCATGGGACAGAGAAGTAAGCAATGACTGGCTGAAAAGCCCATCGATCCTCTAGAACCGTATCTCTCGGCAAATTTTCAAGCTAACTCTCCCACTTGGTGCTGCGTCGGCGTCAAGCCCGCGCGGCTTCTTTTTGAGTGAAGGATGGCAAAATCAGAGATGAGACATTGCTCTCGCCGGGAAATTGAAACAAACTGTTTGCTGTATGCCAGGATGTTTATTTTCGGAAAGGTCGTTTTTTTCCAGGTGAGCACTTTTCTAAATGGGGTTGAAAGCTGCTCACGGAACTCAAAAAGTGATCTTGAATTCATCGAAAGCCCTTTATATTTAGTTTGTTAGGCGCACGCGCCGTGGTCAACACCTCCGGCATGTGGCAGCAAGTCAAGGCTCGAATGGCGTAGCATATAATGGATTATAATCCGTTATATTGGATGGTTATCTCGAATTCGAATATGCTTATTCTTTTTTGGTTATTAATTTGAGTTCTAGGGGTGCATGATGATATTGGAATCGGAAACGGGGCCGCAGGTATTGTGTGCCTCGTCAAAAGACTGGTTGGATGGGTTTTGATACGCGCTATTCGCAAGGTTTCGGATGATTTAGCGCTTGATTTAAACCGCATCAACGTAGCCGTCGAAGGCGGCAAAGTCTTTTGGAGAAAAACGTATGAGTAATTGGTACGAGGACAATTCGCAATCTATTGGTAATACGCCATTGATTCGGCTGAATCGAATTATTGGTGATGCCAAGGCAACAGTTTTGGCTAAGATGAAGGCCGAAATCCGGCTTACTCGGTCAAGTGCCGTCTGGGAGCCGCGATGGTTTGGGATGCTGAAAAGCGCGGTCTTCTTGGGCCTGGTAAGGAATTGGTCGAGCCAACCAGCGGCAATACCGGTATTGCCCTGGCCTTTGTCGCCGCGGCGCGGGGTATCCCGTTAACCTTGACCATGCCGGAAACCATGAGTCTGGAGCGGCGTAAACTATTGGTGGCTTACGGCGCCAAGCTGGTATTGACCGAAGGTGCTCGCGGGATGTCTGGCGCGGTCGCGAAGGCGGAGGAAATTGCCGCGTCAGATCCCGACCGATACGTCCTGCTACAGCAGTTTAAGAATCCCGCCAACCCGGCCATTCACGAACAAACCACCGGGCCGGAAATCTGGAAGGATACCGACGGCAAGATTGACATTCTGATCTCGGGCGTCGGTACCGGCGGCACCATTACCGGTGTCACGCGGTATCTCAAAAAGACGCAAGGTAAACCAATTGTTTCCGTCGCCGTTGAGCCGGCCACCAGTCCGGTGCTGGCCCAAAAGCGCGCGGGCGAGCCGCTCAAGCCCGCGCCGCACAAGATTCAGGGGATCGGGGCTGGGTTTGTGCCGGATGTGCTCGATCTCTCGCTGGTGGACGAAATTGAATCGGTCAGCAATGAAGAAGCGGTTGAGTTTGCCCGCCGGCTGACGCGGGAAGAGGGGATTCTGGCAGGCATCTCCTGTGGTGCCGCCGCTGCGGTCGCGGTGCGTTATGCGCAACGTCAGGAGAACGAAGGCAAGACCATCGTCACGATCTTGCCGGATTCAGGGGAGCGCTATCTCAGTTCGGTGCTGTTCGAAGGCCTATTCGATTCCGCGGGACTAGCGGTATGAGTGACGTCGACGACAGCGAATCCTCGAACGGCAACGGCGTCCATTGGGGCGTGGAGGGAATCGTCAGGGAATTGCGTGACTTGCGGCTCAGCGCATTGGAACACCGCCAACGCATCGGGAGACCGCCCAAGTTGCCGTCGCGCAAGGCGCTGGCGGCGGTCGTCGAAGGTTTGAGCGCGGCATTGTTTCCCAATCGTCTGGGATTGCCGGACCTCACCGATGAGGGCATCGACTACTACGTCGGCCATACCTTGGATACGACGCTTCGGGCGCTCAATGAGCAGATCCAGCGTGAGTTGCATTTTGTCTCTGGCGAGGATGGCCCTCTTGACGCCCAACGGGACCAGGCGGTTGCCATTACCCGGGGCATGGCGGAACAGTTACCGCGAATACGCGGCTTATTGGACAGCGACATCGCGGCGGCCTACCAGGGGGATCCAGCGGCACGCAGCGTCGACGAAGTCTTGGTGTGCTATCCCGGCGTGACCGCAATCATTCATCACCGGGTGGCGCACGAACTGTACCGATTGGGGGCTCCGTTGACGGCGCGCATCATCGCGGAAGTGGCGCATTCATTGACCGGAATTGACCTCCACCCCGGCGCGCGGATCGGCGGCAGCTTTTTCATCGATCACGGCACCGGTGTGGTGATCGGCGAGACCTGCATCATCGGCGAACGGGTTCGCGTTTATCAAGCGGTCACGCTCGGCGCCAAGCGCTTCCCGGTTGATGACCAGGGCAATCTGGTGAAAGGCAACGCGCGCCATCCGATTGTCGAGGACGACGTGGTCATTTACGCCGGTGCGACGATTTTGGGCCGCATCACCATCGGTCATGGATCGACGATCGGCGGCAATGTTTGGCTGACCCGGAGTGTTCCGCCGGGTAGCAATATCACTCAAGTTCAGGCACGCCATGACACATTTGAAGGCGGTGCCGGAATTTGAGGCACACCCAATGGGTGTCTTGGCATGAGCCCAAGGCGAAGGACCTTAACACCCCCAAGGCCCAGGGAAGAGCCGACCACGCTTCAAATGAGAAGTAGACCTTTAACGACAGGAGAAACGCATGTCTGACATCCATGACGGCCAAAGCCATACCGCGCTAGGCGACGTTGCCGCGCGCACACTGGCGAATGCCACCAAGACCGTGCCCCAGATGGGGCTCATCACGCCGCGTTGGCTGGCGCATCTGCTTCAGTGGGTACCGGTCGAGGCGGGCATCTATCGAGTCAACCGAGTCAAGGATGAAACCGCGATCGAAGTGGATTGCTCGGCACGCGATGAACGCGAGTTGCCGCAGACCTTCGTCGACTATGAGGAATGGGGCCGCGAATACATGCTCAGCGCGGTCAATACCGTGGTTGACGTGCATACTCGCGTGTCCGATCTATACAGCAGCCCGCATAATCAAATCCGCGAGCAGTTGCGTCTGACCATCGAAATTGTCAAGGAGCGCCAGGAGAGCGAACTGATCAACAATGCCGAATACGGCTTGTTGAACAATGTCGCCGAAGGTCAACGCATCAAAACACTGGGTGGACCGCCGACGCCGGACGATTTGGACGAGTTGATCAGCAAGGTGTGGAAAGAGCCCGGCTTCTTCCTTGCCCATCCGAAGGCGATTGCCGCTTTCGGCCGCGAATGTACCCGCCGTGGCGTACCGCCACCCACCGTCAACCTGTTCGGTTCGCCGTTCCTGACTTGGCGCGGCATCCCGTTGGTGCCATCGGACAAGCTGCGCATCAACGGCACCAAGACGAGCATTCTTTTGATCCGCACCGGCGAAAGTCGTCAGGGCGTGGTCGGCTTGTTCCAGCCAAATCTCCCCGGCGAGCAAAGCCTGGGCCTGTCCGTCCGCTTCATGGGAATCAACCACAAGGCCATTGCATCCTATCTCGTGTCGCTGTACTGCTCGCTCGCCGTGCTGACCGAGGATGCCATTGCCGTTTTAGAAGACGTGGACGTAGGCAAGTACCATGACTACTCACCCAACTACCGTGCTTAAGTCGCCGATAGAACCCGATGTGGCCTCAGTGCCGCACGGGGTGCCGGATCCAAGTCTTTTGGAACGAATCGCCAACGAGCTGTTCGCGGCGGTCCCCGGCGGTGGCTCTAGCGCCGCTGCTAGCGGCCCGCCGGCGTCCGGACTAACGCCTGGGGCCAGCAGCATCGATCCGCTGACCAGTCTTCCGCCCATCATGAGTGGCACTGGGCCCAATCCCAATCTCGCGTTTGCCCCGCAAGGCGCGACGCCGGATTCCGTCCCGGCGACATTGACGCCGGGGTTGGGTAGTCCCGGCCAGCCTGATCTCTATGGCTACGATCCGCGTCTGACCTCCATCCCGGCAAGCGGAATTTCCGCCGCGGCGCCCCGCGCCGTGCCGGGCCGGTCATCGCCGCCCGGTGCGCACCTAGCGTCGATGCCGCCGGCAACGCCCGGCGTTGAGCTGGGTTCGCTACCCGCCTCGACCCATGTGCCGCCAGCATCCGGTTTCGATTTGCCCAACGAGTCGGAGCTTAAGTTTCTGGAGGGGGTTGGTCGCAAGGAACCTGGCCTAGGCGGCAGCGCGCCGCAGCTGCCAACGGCGAGTCCGGCGCAGCCGTATTACTTTTTCAACGCGGGGGCGCCCGGCGTCACGCAGTCGCTGGAGGCCTTGAATGTCGCTCCGCGCACGGCTGATCTGGAGCCACTGACCGGACTTGGCCTGTTCGCCGAACTGGGTTCCGGCGTGCCCGGTTCCAAGGCCAGCGGCACTTCGCCAAATGCCGAGCCCCTAGGCGCGCCATCCACCGCTTTAGGCGAGGCGAACAGCGGGTCGTTCTATTTCCTCGATGAGTCACGCGCATTTTCCGCTCAACCTGCGGTAGATACGGCGCCGCCGAGTCATTCAGCTGGTGGGCATCCGGGATTTGACCCGAACGTGGTCAAGCGGGATTTTCCGATTCTGCAGGAGCAGGTCAACGGCAAGCCGCTGGTCTGGCTGGACAATGCCGCGACGACGCAAAAGCCGCAGGCGGTCATCGATCGGCTGGCGTATTTCTACGCCCACGAGAACTCCAACATTCACCGCGCCGCTCACGAACTGGCGGCCAGAGCCACGGATGCTTACGAGGCGGCGCGCGACAAGGTTGCCCGGTTCCTGCATGCATCGACCAGCGATGAAATCGTCTTCGTGCGCGGGACCACGGAAGGCATCAACCTCATCTCACAAAGTTGGGGGCGCCGACACATCCAGGCGGGTGATGAAATCATCATCAGCTGGCTGGAGCATCATGCCAACATCGTGCCCTGGCAGCTGCTCTGCTCGGAAACCGGAGCACGCTTGCGCGTGGCGCCGGTGGATGACAGCGGCCAGATTTTATTGGACGAGTACGAAAAGCTGTTCTGCGATCGAACCAAGCTGGTGGCGTTCTCGCAGGTGTCAAATGCCCTGGGGACAGTGACGCCGGCCAAGGAAATGATCGAGATTGCCCACCGTTACGGCGCGCGCGTTCTGCTGGACGGCGCCCAAGCGGTTTCGCATATGCCGGTGGACGTGCAATTCCTCGATTGTGACTGGTACGTCTTCTCAGGTCACAAGGTGTTTGGTCCAACCGGTATCGGCGCGGTCTTCGGCAAAGCGGACGTGCTCAACGAAATGCCGCCCTGGCAAGGCGGCGGCAACATGATCCAGGATGTGACGTTCGAAAAGACCGTTTATCAACCGGCGCCAGCACGCTTTGAGGCTGGCACCGGCAACATCGCGGATGCGGTCGGGTTGGGCGCGGCGCTGGATTATGTCGAGCGGCTCGGCATGGAAAACATCGCCCGCTATGAGCACGACCTGCTGGTCTACGGTACCGCCGCGCTGAGCACGGTGCCGGGTTTAAAGTTCATCGGCACCGCGGCGGAAAAGGCCGGTGTGCTGTCCTTTGTCCTGGAGGGATTCCGCCCCGAGGAAGTCGGCGAGGCCTTGAATCGGGAGGGTATCGCGGTACGTTCCGGGCATCACTGCGCTCAGCCGATTCTGCGGCGCTTTGGTTTGGAAGCCACGGTGCGGCCCTCGCTGGCGTTCTACAACACCTGCGAGGATATCGACAAACTGGTTGCCGCGGTCATGCGGATTCGTGGCGGCTACTATGGGTTGCAGCGTTAGTTGAGCCTGTTGTTCGTTTAGAACGCGTGGGGTCAAGCGCCCCACGCCTGACTCGGTGCAAGGTACCCGACTCGAACCCGGCATTCCGGCGGGTTTGCGTCTTGGTTATTATCAACTCACCCATTGCCGAGAAAGTGCCTGCAGCCCTTCGTGGCCTGCGTTTTGGCTCCATTGAGGTCGTTGTCCACGATGGACGGGTTATCCAAATCGAACGCAAGGAGCGGCAACGTCTGAATCTGCCCTGTCCGGAGGAAGTCGGTAAGTCAGCGGAGAATAGTCGATCTCGGGATCTCGCGGTTTCATCATCGCGAAGTCGGGCTGTCCCGCGCTTCGTCGGCCGACCGGATGGCGCCGCCAACCGGAGCCATACCTAGAACCACTGGACTCGGTGGATATCAATCCGGCTTGAGCGGGCGGGCTTGGTCGCGGTACTTTGGAACCCTCACCGGCGGCTTCGCCTAATGACCGCTGGGGTCGAGTATGGCTTCGACAGTCGTCAGCCGAGGGTGTCGCCGATGGCATCAGTCAAATGGGTGAGCAGCTCGACCTTCGCGACGATGCCATCGATGTCCTTACCGGCCGCTCGGAGATTGTCGCGGGCGATGTAGGCATGGATATCTTCGAGCCAGGACAGAGCTTCGTCGGTCCATCTTACCGTTGCCATGTACCGATTCTCTTCAGTGCGTCCTGGTGGCTGAGGATAGGTCCCGCTCGGACGTCGGTCAGCCCGCGCTCGATCATGCGCTCAAAGGCCAGTTCGCGAAGAATCTCCTCGTAGCTGGCGTCCTCGGGCTGTGCGTCGATAACGGCGCGCATCAGCGTTTTGGCATTGGGCTTTTCATCGGTCTGTGGATTCATTTCGTCTCTCCGCGATCAATCATGAAATTTTCGGGTCGTCCCGGTACGGCGTTAGCTGCAGTTTAGGGTGAATCCGGACTCAACGCATGGCTTACATCTTGGACGTCAGCCACAAGAAGGCACAGGTAGCCAGCGGGATATTCATGGCTTCCCCTCGAAGGCATCCAGCAGGTCGTCCGGCAGCGGCTCATGGAAACTCGCGGATTGCTTGATGCGGCGGATGCGAGAATTGAAGCGATTGCCGCTCAAGTCGGGTATTCGGCAGCATCATCCTTCAGTCGGGTCTTTAAAAATGCCCTGGGCTTAAGTCCCGCGGAGTGGCGGAAAGCGGTGGCTAAACGCGAATGACGCTTCTCGGGAAAGGCCACCGGCCTCAAGTTTAGGGCTTCAACATCAAGCCGGCAGCGACCCTGTTTTCCACCACGCATCGTCCCGATCCGGCAAAAGGCGGTCGCGGTCGAAGGGCGGATTTTCATGGTCCGGCATGGGGCCGTCGAACCAGTCTTCGCCCCAGTGCCTCCGTTCTTCCTCGTCGGCGTAGTAACGCAGATAAGTTTCGGTATCGTCCTCGCTGCCGCTGCCCACCAGGTCGATATGCCAGGCGGAATCGTCATCCAGCGGCCTGGACGGCCCCGCATCCCGCAGCACGTCCTCCCAGAGGAGCGTGTACAGCTCGCGGTCGCTCAAGTGATCGGTGTTGTGGAGAAAATTCCGCAGCATCGCGAGGCCATGGATCATCTCCCAAAGCTTGGCGGTCAATTGAATGTCGTCCAGGCTGTCCGGCGGCGGCAGAATCATCCCGCTCTGCGCCAGCTGATCGAACGGCGCCACCCAAGACTCCGATTCGGCGCGCACCACGTTTTCCCAAAAGACTTCCCGCATCTCTTGGGACATTTCTTCGGACTCGAAGACGCTCATTGCTTCGCCCGCCCGTTCTTCCGCCTGGCGCTGCAAATCCCGGATGCGTTCTTCCCGTTCTGCGAACTCGTCGGGCTTGTCGGTCTTTTTGGCCATGGCTGGTGCCTCCTGAGAAAACCTCTTCGATTGGACGCCATCTGAACACGCATGGGGCTTAATCTCCAGCACGCCGCGGCGACCTTGGTCAACATGGATCTGCCCTGGAATCCGGCGGTCTGGGAACAGCGCATCGGCCGAGTCTATCGGCTCGGGCAGGCCCGCGGCGTCCAGGTGGTCAACTTCATCGCCCAGGGCAGCATCGAGGAAGGCATGTTGGCGGTGCTGCGGTTCAAAAAGTCTCTCGCGGCGGGCATCCTCGACGGCGGCGAAAAGGAAGTCTTCCTCAACGGTACGCGTCTGTCCAAGTTCATGGAAAGCGTGGAAGAAGTCACCGGGACCATGGGCGAGGCGGAAATCGCAAGCGATGCCACGCCGCCGGTGGGCGCCGAAGACCTTACGGCGACGGAAGCGACTCCGGAACACGTGCCCCAGGGGCAAAGTGCCGGGGAACCGGCTCCGCAAGACCCTTGGGGACCGTTGCTGGATGCCGGTCTGAAACTGGTGGAAACCCTAGCCGCCGGCAAACCGGCTGACGGCGGAACCGCGCCCGCCCGGTGGATCGAGACTGACCCCGAAACCGGCCGAGCTTACCTCAAACTCCCGGTGCTGGAACCGGAAACCGTGCAGCGCTTCGCCCAAGCCTTGGGCGGATTGCTGGCGGGTTTGAACCGGCGGTAAGTGGAGCGCTTGGGGAAGACTGGCTGTTTAGCGTGGATGGGCCGAAAGCCGGGTGAATGGGCAGTTGAAGCGGGATCGGCAGGGGCGCGTTGAGAAGCGGTCATCCGGCGGGCAGCACTTCCGCGACAGCGATGGCGATACCAGTTTGCGGGCCAACCACAAAGGAGTTATTCCGGCCGTGAGTTTCCTTGCTTCGATTACCGCTCGCTTCCAGATCCGGAAACACGTCGGCCCGCCCGGCAAGCAAATCGACCAGCCACGATTCGGACGATCGTGATCTCGATTCAGCGCGAGGGTAGGAATGAGAATGAACCGGAGCCGGAACGGGAAACCAAGTGCCGGCTGATCGCCTCGGAACTAACGGAGGCGCTGCGGCATTTCCGCGGCACGGAGCGGTGGTACCGGCATAGGCTGGGGAAGATGACACACGCCGATGGCGTGCAATTTTTTTCTAGGCAGGAAGAGCGACGCGAAACCATGCGCAATGACACACGAAACCGGGTTTTCGCTTCGCTATACTACCCAGCCAGCACTGTTCCGCCAGATGCAGGCGGCGCTTGCCGTTGATGCGGCGGATGATTTTGTCCTGTCTGTTGGCCTTACTCGGATTCCGTTGCAATTTCAGTGGCTCCCATCCAATAACAAAGCAGCGCGGCGGGAATACGCATAATCTGGCTGGCTGAGTGGCCCTCGGCGTTGCTCGGCGGAAGTCCGGTTAGCAAACCGAAATCATCCAGCGACTTGGTCACCACGTAGCCGCGAGAGATTTTCTTTAGCTCGCACAACTCGATCAATCCTTTCAACTCGCGGGCGCCGGTGTGCTGGGCGCGGTATTTCACCTCGAAAGGGATGATTTCGCCGTTCACCTCGGCGACCAGATCCACCTCGCGGTCCTTCTTGCCGCGCCAGTAGGTGAATCGCACATTCTGAGCGTAGTAGCGAGCAAACAGATGCTTGAACACAGCCGTTTCGGTGGCGATGCCAAGGGCCGAGGCATCCTCCAGTATCGCCTTGCCCTTGAGCATGACCGCTGGGGCGATGGCGGAATCCGCCAGGTAGATTTTTCGGGGAACTCGACGCTGTAAACCACCTCGTGGGGCATTTCCGGGGCCGTGGCCACCGACCATGCAGCGGATGTGGTCAACCAGATGATCATCAAAGGTCTTCAGTACGCGCGCCTCGTAGTCGAGATCCAGTAATGCCATGTCAAAGTGGCGCCTCCACCGTCGGGTCCACGACAGGCACAGTGCCGACACCGGTCAAC
This sequence comes from Ottelia alismoides, assembly GCA_037367405.1. Taxonomy (NCBI): domain Eukaryota; kingdom Viridiplantae; phylum Streptophyta; class Magnoliopsida; order Alismatales; family Hydrocharitaceae; genus Ottelia; species Ottelia alismoides. The sequence continues at coordinate 127,888 of JAZKJV010006301.1, forward strand.
TGCCGATCCGCGCTCAAAAATGCGGCGCATTTCAGCTCGGCGGCGCTGGCCAAATGTAGGGCGTCCATCAGCTTGGGGGTCGGTGTGGTTGCCCGCAGTTGGGCCGCGGCTTCCATCGTCGAGCGATTCAAGGCACCGATCAGCAGCGGTGAGATGCTCGAAAACAAGGTTCGATAGCGCGCCGCTAGCGACGCATTGCCATCTCGCAAGGGCTTTACCAAGACTTCTGCCAACACCAATCCGATACGCACAGCGTCAGTTCACCGCGATCAGCAGCGGCAAAGCACTCACGCAGGCCATGTTCCTTCGGCATATCGGCCTCGACTACGTAAATCAATACGTTGGTATCGACATACACCCGTTCGCCGCGCCATAGCGCCGGATTCATTCCTGGCGGTCCTCACGCAGTGCGCGCACGTTGGCGACCGTATCCGCCAGTGTGACCGTATCCGTGCCATGACCGATCAGGTCGGCGAAGCGAAGCGGAACCTCTGCTTCGTCGGATTCAAGCAACACGATCACCTCGGCGCGGCTGCCAATCGGCAGATTCGGCGCGCTGATGTGAATTTGATGATCGGCGGACACCACCGCCTGAATACGCAATGCCTGCATGGCAATCTCTCTCTTTCATGAAATGGGGGCCATATCGATTATGACCCCTCGATGCGAAACGGGGCAGAATCAAATCCTAAACGAACCGACATTCTGCGACGAGGACGTGCCCGCGAGGGGGCAATTTCAGGCGTTTGCCCACAACGCCCTGGGTCTTGACGGCAAATTTTTAGTCCGGAGTAAGTCCAGCCCGTTCCCGCCCGCCCGCAAACAGCCGATACGCCGGGTTGGCGCTTTCCTCGCGATAGGCGTAGCCAATACCGTCAAGGAATTCGCGCACGCTGTCGCGTTGCGTTTCCGGGACTTGCATGCCGACCAACACTCGGCCAAACGCGGCGCCGTGGTTGCGGTAGTGGAACAGGCTGATGTTCCAGCGTCCACCCATGGCGGACAGGAAGCGCAGCAGCGCGCCGGGGCGCTCGGGAAATTCCACGCTGTAAACCACTTCGTCGAGCATTTCCGGGGCGTGGCCGCCGACCATGTAGCGGATGTGGTCGACCGCCAGTTCATTGCCGGTCATGTCGGTGACCGGATACCCGGCGGCTTCCAGTTCGCGGATCAGTTGCGGCCCGTCACGGGAACTGTCGGCGATCTGCACGCCGCAGAACACCTGGGCGTCGGCGGCATCGAAATAGCGGTAGTTGAATTCGGTGATGGCGCGCCGGCCTAGCGTTGAGCAAAAGTTCATGAAGCTGCCGGGACGCTCGGGGATGGTGACGGCCAGCAGCAATTCCTGCTGTTCGCCGACCTGGGCGCGCTCGGCGATGTGGCGCAGCCGGTCGAAATTGACGTTGGCGCCACTTTCGATGGCGACCAGGCAGGCATCGCGGATGCCGGTGGTTTCGACATAACGCTTTAGGCCGGCGACGCTCAGCGCGCCAGCCGGTTCGGCGACCGAACGGGTGTCGTCGAAGATGTCCTTGATCGCCGCGCAGATTTCGTCGGTGCTGACGGTGATAACCTCATCGACGCATTCCTGGGCGACGCGGAAGGTTTCCTCGCCAATCTGCTTGACGGCGACGCCGTCGGCAAACAGGCCCACCTGCTCCAGGATCACCCTCCGGCCAGCGCGCATCGCCTGGTACAGGCAGTCGGCGTCATTGGGTTCGACGCCGATGACTTTGACCTCCGGGCGGACAAACTTGACGTAGGCCGCGACACCGGCGATCAGTCCGCCACCGCCGACCGGGACAAAAATGGCGTGAATGTCGCCGTGCAATTGGCGCAGGATCTCCATGCCGATGGTGCCCTGGCCGGCGATGACGTCGGGGTCGTCGTAGGGATGGACGAAGGCGAGGCCCTTTTCGTCCGCCAGTCGCCGTGCATGGGCATAGGCGTCGTCGTAGCTGTCGCCATGCAGAATGGCTTCGCCGCCGAGATTGCGCACCGCGTTGACCTTGATTTGCGGGGTGGTGCAGGGCATGACGATCAGCGCGCGAATACCCAGTTGCCGGGCCGACAGCGCCACGCCTTGGGCGTGATTGCCGGCCGACGCGGTGATGACGCCCTGGCCGCGGATTTCCGGGGCCAGACCGGCGATCTTGTTATAGGCGCCGCGCAGCTTGAACGAGAACACCGGCTGCAGATCCTCGCGTTTCAGGTGCACGGCATTGCCGAGCCGACGGCTGAGACCCGGCGCGAAATCCAGCGGGGTTTCCACGGCGACGTCGTAAACCCGGGCGCGCAGGATGCGTTCTATGTATTGGCTGAGCATGATGGTGGGTAGGGCAATCGGTGGTCGTGCCGCCGAGGGGTAAATGACAGGCCAAGCGGCGACCCGGTATTATCTCGTATCGCCAACATTCGACAATAAAACCAAAGGAGCATTAATCCGTGACTCAAGACGAACTCAAGAAAAAGGCCGCCCAGGCAGCCCTGGAATATGTCCGCGGCGTGTCCATCGTCGGTGTCGGCACCGGCTCGACGGTCAATTACTTCATTGAGGGACTGGCCGAGCTGAAAGGCCAGATCGAAGGCGCGGTGTCCAGTTCGGAGGGCAGCACCAAGCGGCTGAAGGACTTCGGCATCCCGGTTTTGGACCTCAACAACACCGGCACGCTGGATGTCTACGTCGACGGCGCCGACGAATTCAATCCGCGCAAGCAATTGCTGAAGGGCGGTGGCGGCGCGCTGACGCGGGAAAAAATCATCGCCGCCGCCAGCCGCAAGTTTGTTTGCATTGCCGACGCCACCAAGGGCGTCGATGTGCTGGGCAAGTTTCCCTTGCCGGTGGAAGTGATTCCGATGGCGCGCAGTTATGTGGCGCGCGAGATGGTCAAGCTGGGCGGTCAACCGGTGTGGCGGGAAAGCTTCGTCAGCGACAACGGTGGCCACATCCTGGACGTGCATAACTTGAACATCCTCGATCCGATCGCCATGGAGAAGGAAATCAATAATATCCCCGGCGTGATTACGGTCGGTCTGTTCGCGATTCGCGGCGGCGACGTGATCCTGTCCGCCTCTCAGGATGGTATCAAGGTGATCGAGTAACCTTGCGGGCCGCGCGGGCCTGCTAGCTCAAGTCAGCGGGCACCCCGACGACCGGGGTGCCCAAGGCAAAGCGGGCCTGCTTATTCAGCCGCTTTCAAGTGCGTCGCGGCTTCTTCAGCGGCCTTGCCGGCGATGTCGGCATGACCCATCTTGCTGTGCTCAATCGCGCTGTCCAGGCTCTTGCCCGACATTTCCAGGTGCGGGTTGGCCTTCTCCTTGTTGGCGGCTTCGACGTGCGGCTTCGCGGCTTCGGCGTGGGTGCCGACGCCGGGGGCGTCGCCCTTCTTGCCGGCTTCGACTGCCGCCGTGATGTGTTTCAAGGCTTCCGCCTTATGGTCCTCGGCGGCGCCGACCGGTTGAATGGTCAAGGCCAAACCGACCAGGCTTGCGGCCAATGCGGTGATGATTTTCGTTTGCATAGCATGCTCTCCGTATGGATCGTTGTTGATTGTCGATGACGCTGCCGCTTGCGACAGCCGCCTCTAGGGGACCACAGTCTTGCATCGGAATCCAGACCGTGGCTAAAAACCGCGTCACTGCCCTGAAAAGTTCGCTTCGGCACAGATGACGCCTGTCATTTGTGGAATTCTTCCCCCGCTTGTTGGATTACGGCTGTCGACGGGAGTTCAAATCCAGACTCGGATTGCAGAAAATTTGACGTCCTTGGTGCCTCGGTTCAGGTGAATCGCTGGCGAAAAGCGTTCAGTTCCGCGGCCGGCAGACGGACGGTCAGTTTCACCTGCTCGCCGAAATCCTTGGCGAGAATCTCACCGCCCAGCTTGTCCAGCTCATAGGTCAGCCGCTGGAGTTCGCCGTAGTTGATGGTCAGCGTGAGCATCGCCCATTCGATCCAGGGTTCCTTTGCGGCCGCCTCTAGAGCCAAGCGGGCCGTTGCTGAATACGCGCGCACCAGTCCGCCAGCGCCCAGCTTGATGCCGCCGAAGTAGCGGATGACCGCGACCACCGCGTCGAGCACGCCCGAGCCCTCCAACTGCGCCAGAATCGGTCGGCCCGCCGTGCCGGACGGTTCGCCGGCATCGCTGCAATGCGCCTGCAAACCTTCGGCGGTGCGGATTCGGTAAGCGAAGCAGAGGTGGTGGGCGGTCGGGTGCTGGCGGGCGACGTCGCTCAACCGAGCTTTCAGTTCGGCCAGCGTTTCGCAGTTCAGGGCGAAGCCGATGAATCGCGAATGCTGGACGGTGTGCAGCGATTCGCCAGGCGACTTGATGCGTAACATGCGTTCGGCGGGGCACGCCCGGAAATTGGAAAATCAGGCATCATAACCGACACCGGCGGGGCGGCAGACTCCACCGTTGCCTATCACCCGCATGAACCGCCGGCGCGGCGCAACGCCTGTCGGTTTGGGCAAGTGTGACCCCGTTCACAAATTTCGCTAGCGGCGTTCCTACACTTTAGTTGGGAGAAGCCGCGGCTACGAGGAGATCAGCCGATGGCCGAATCAGCGCTTCCAGTTGAGTGGTTGGATGCCGTTTTCGACTACGCCCCCTGGGGGATCGTGGTCAGTCAGTCGGGCCGCATTGTTCGTGTCAACGAACGCATTGCCGATTGGTTGGATGAGCACCCGCGGGACTTTGCTGGACGTGGTGAAACGGATTCGCGCTTGAGTGGCCTCCTAGGTGACGCCGAAACCGTCCACATCAAAGGGCCGGACGGAGTCATGGTGCTGCTGAGGGAGCGCGTCGATCTGGCGAACGACTTGCGGATCGACTTTTTTTCGGACATCTCCTACCAGTCGAAGCTGGAATCGGAACGCGACCACTATCGGCAACTGGCGGAGATTCTCGATACCAAGGACCCGGAAACCGGTCTGCTCAACCGTAACGCGATCGTCGGCGCGCTGGAACATCAAGTCAGCCGCAGTCGCCGCTACGGGAATGCGCTGTCGGTGATCCGACTGGAGTTGCGTCCGCCAGAGCAGGCCGCCGACGCGATCTGGCTCAAGGAAATCAGTCAGGAACTGAACGCCGAGCTGCGTTGGGCCGATCAGATCGGGCGACTGGATGATGGCGCGCTGCTGCTGATTCTGCCCGAAACCGGTGGAGCCGACGCCGAGGCGCTCGCCGCCAAGCTGGGCAATGACCGCGTGGCGCTGGCGCGCGATCAGGGCTGGGGCGTGGAATTCCGCGTTGCCACCTGGCAGGCCGGCGACGACGCCCGCAAATTATTGCAACGACTACAGACTTAAGAGGACCGCCATTTTCGCCCTAGCCGCCACTCCAATCCCCGCCGAACGCGCCATCGTCCTGGGTGGCCCTGGGGAGGACATTGGCCGCAAGGAACTGACCGCGGCGGTGCGGCGGTTTCAAAATCTGCACCGGCTGCAACAGCAGCGCATTCAGAACTGCCAGACGCCCCGGCAGCGGATGTTTCTCGACCTGTTGCCGCTGCTCCTGCACTGTAACCATCCGGGTTTGCCCGGTTATGTCAGCGCCGCGACGCCGGCGGGAATTCCCGATTACCAACCCAACCGGCGCGCCCTGTCGGCGGCGCGGGTGCTGTCGAAAAGCTTCGAATACAAAAAGCGCGCACGGCAGGAGTTCCCCATCCTGGCCCTGTTTCTGATGGGCAGCGTCGGTAGCATTGCCTATTCCGGCAAGAGTGATCTCGACATTTGGCTCTGTCATCACGCCGACCTCGACGCGGACGGTCTCGACGAGCTTCGCCAAAAGGCCGCGCTGATCGAACAATGGGCGGAAACGCTGGGCGTCGAGGCGCATGTGTTCTTCGTCGAGCCCGAACAATTCCGCTCCGGACAAGGTACGCCGATCTCCACCGAGAGTTGCGGTAACGTGCAGCATCACCTGCTGCTGGAGGAGTTTTATCGCACCAGCTTGTGGCTGGCCGGCCGGGCTCCCGCGTGGTGGCTGGTGCCACCGCAATGCGAAAACAGCTATTCGGCCTACCTGAACCATCTGGTCGACAACCGCTTCGTCAATCCGGGCGACATCATCGACCTGGGCGGACTTGAAAAGGTGACGGCCGACGAATTCCTCGGCGGCACGCTTTGGCACCTGAACAAGGCGGTGCTATCGCCGCACAAGTCGCTGCTCAAGCTGCTGCTGATGGAGAGCTACGACGCGGATTATCCAAACGTCGATTGGCTTTGCACGCGGCTCAAGGCGGCGATCCATGCCGGCGAGCGGCGGTTGGAGGCGTTGGATTCCTACGTGCTGATGTACCAAAAGGTCGAGCAATACCTGCGGCAGCGCGGCGAGAGCGAACGCCTGGAACTGGCCCGGCGGAGCTTTTACCTTAAGGTGAGCGAGCCATTTTCGTCGGTTCACGGCGCCCAGGCCGAGCGCGAGATGCGCCAACAAGTGCTGGATGGCATGGCGAAGCGCTGGGAATGGCCGCCGGAACGCCTGCGCGATCTGGACGGACGCCATCAATGGCCAGTGGCCCGCGCGGTGCGCGACCATCGCGCCATCGCCAACGAACTCAATCTCAGCTATCACGGCATCAAGCGCTTCGCCGCCGAGCATGGCGGCTTGGAAGGCTCCAGTGGAGAGGAAATCAAACTGCTCGGCCGGCGTCTCTCCGCCGCGCTGGAACGCCGCCCCGGCAAGGTTGAACGATTGCACCTGTTCCGCCGTGACTTTGTCGATTCCGACAGCTTTTCACTGGTCGCTTCGCCAGCCGGCGAAGGCGAAGCCGGTTGGGCGTTGTGTCCGGGACGGCTGAACGGCAATGGCCCGTCCGAACTGCAAATCATCAAGCACTCCAGTCACTTGCTGGAATTGCTGGCTTGGGTGGTGGCCAACGGCTTTTATCGGCGCAGTACCCAATTCTTCCTTGATCCAGCCGAGAACCGAATTTCCCCAAGCGAATTGCGCGGCTGCCTGGATGCCTTGGCCGGGCTGGTATCGAGGGTTCCGGAGGAAAGCCAGTCGCTGGACGCCTACGCGCGTGCGCCGCGCGTCGACGCGGTGGCCTTGTTCGTCAATCTCGGGCTGGATGTCGAGGCCGAGCGCCGCGACGGCTTGTGCATTGCCAGTAGTCGCAGCGACGCGATCAGTTACGGCTCCGGCCGGGGCAACCTGGTGCGGCGGGTCGAAGCGCTGACCTTGAATTCCTGGCGGGAACTGCAAGTGACCCGTTACGAAGGCCTGGACGGCTTGTTTACCTGCCTTTCCGGGCTAGTCGAGCAACCCGGTCCGGCGCCCCGCTTTGACTGCTTCTGCTTTGCGCCGCTGCGGGCTCACACGGTGATGAGCCGGGTGCGCCGGCTTTATGCCGAACTGCGCGGTCACTTGTCGACCGGAACCGACGGACTGAGCCGGTTGATGGTTCGCGGCGGGTCCGGCTTCTTCCTGTTTGAACGCCAGGGCGTTGCGGTTCGCTACCGTGAATTGGCCGATGAGGATGCGATGATCCTCGACCTGTCGGCACCGCGTCCGCGTTTCGCGCCCTTGACGTTCGATTCCGATTGCGACTTGCCACGGAGTCCATTACCGGCGATTTACGCGCTGAATCGGCCTGGCGTGGTGCAGATCTTCTGTCTGCCAGAGGGCAGTGAGGTCCGGGTTTTCGCCCTGGATGAGCGCGGCTCGCTCTATCAACGCCGGCACGAGACGGTCAATCCACAATGGCTGTTGGGACCTTACGCGGTGTTGCTCGACGCCATGCGGCTCCGCAAGCTGCTGACGGTCAGTTCGGTGGAGTACTACCTCATCGAGCAACATCGGGGCGCCTACGCCATCTCGGCGGCCGGCTTTCGCCCCAGCGGCGCGGCGCCGGGGCTGCCGGTCCGCATCACGGCGCGTGACAACCCGTCGGGACGCGCCACCTATTCGATACTGGTGAAGGAGCGCGAATTTGCCGGCGCAAGCGATGATCCAGAGCTGTTTCGCGGCGCGGCGGAGTTCGTCCGCCAACTTCGGTCGGGTGGTGAACGCTATCCGGTTTACATCACCGATATCGACGTCCCGTCAACGATCCTGGGCGTCGATAGTCACGATGATCTCCAGGGCATCCATATCCTTCAATACAAGCGCAAGATCGAGGAGCGGCTGAACGCCTGAGCGCGGGACGGCAAACGGCCGCAAGGTGAGCGAGTCGGGTTTTCTGGCATGGGCCTCTGGCCCATGAAATCACGGGCTGGAAGCCCGTGCCACGGGTGGATGGGTTGACCTCGACCCTGCGCAACCCACGGACCCTCGTTCCCGCGGTCGAATCCAGTTAGGACGAGGGGCAAACTTTTGGCAGCCTGAACCGTATCAGTTGCCCGGGTGACTGAAGCGGCTCCAGCGACCCCGTTCTCGGATTAACAGCTCGCCGCATAGGACAGGGCTGCCGCTATCGCTGACCTTGGCGATAAGGTCCTGTAATTCCGCGATTCCCGCGCTGCATTGCGCGTCGCAGAACGCGCAGATGTCGCGAGCGGGAATGGCGACCACCGCGCCATTGGGGGTGAGTTCCGCGAGTTCCGCATCCCATATGTCATCCAGGAAGATCAGCGCGGATTCGCTCCGCCCATCCAAAACCAGTCCAAAAGTATTGCCCAGCGAATGGCGACGCAAGCCATCGCTAGGGTCTGACGCTAAGGCGGCAAGATTGCCCAAAGCAAGGCGCTGCAATTCAGGAACGGACAATCTGGCCGCCACCAAATCGGCGAAACTCACGGGCGTCGATTCCGCTCCCGCCCCGGCATCGAATCGATAGCCCACGCATAACCCGGCTGACATCGTCTCGGCGACCGCCGCTTGACCATCGTGAGTGGACTGATCTCGCGTCGCCAATCGCTCTAATTGGAGCTTGTCGCCGCCGTGGATCAGAATCTCGGGGGGCTGAATATAGGGTAGGGCAGACGCGAGGCGCGACGCGGCGCGGTCGACGTTCGGCTGGGCTAGCGAGTCGGGCATGTTCTCCGCTGAATAATCCCATTCGGTCAGTTGCCGGACTTCATTTGGCCATCCGCCGTTGCGTTGGAAGCGCGCCGGGCTGTTGCGAATTCGTCCGACGCGTGCCCGCGAGCTAAAACTTCCGTCCGCTGATAACAACGCCTGATTCGTCTTCACAATGTAATAAGCAAGAACCGCAATATTGGCGGCCGGCGCCAGACAAAGCAGGCCGATGGCGAAATTGCGCGCGCTGGGCGGCATATCGAGTGCCCTGGCGGTTTTTTTGATGCCCTCGATGCCGGCAAAGAGCACAATCAATTCCGCTGAATAGAGGTAATGTATCCGAAGTCCAAAAACGACGATTATTGCTGCTATTAGTGAGGTCCAGAGCAATAGCCGCGCTTCGGTTATTTCACTTTTTATATAAGTATCAAAGTCGGCTTGAATTGCGCTCATCGTGACCTCAATTCGGACAAAAATAGTTTTTCTAAAACTTCGGCAGGATTTATTCTGCGTGCGAAATCGTAGAATAAGTCGCAGATTCGAGCTTAGGTTTGTGTATTAAAACTATAGTGTCAATAGCGCCAAAAGGCTAGCCGTGAATATTAACCGTAGATAAGCAAGGAGCGACCTATCCCTGAGTCGCGCCTGGATGAAAGGTCATTCTCTGCTTATTTGTTTTTTTCTGTTTCGAGGCTGGTTATTATGTCTTTGTTGATAGTATAAAAAAGCTAAAATGTCTTTTGGGTAGTTGTTATTTATGTGGTGATTGATAAAGTTAAAAAAATTATTAAAAAACCGTTTATTCAAGTATTAAAGTTATCCGTGAAATCACTTGAACATGCCGCTGGACACCCGCCGGCGGAGTAGCGCTAGTGGACGCAAATCGCAAACTGATCGACGTGAAAACGACGCTTGCGTAGTCCCTCGCGATTGCTCCGTTTGCAAGGCGTAGCGGGACGAGGAGACGTCTTATGGTCGGGTCGAGGAACGGAATCGCTGGACGGCAAAAACCGATTTAAATGTGTGTTGGCGGAGCTTGATATCGATCAGTACTTGTGACCTGGTGGGCGTGTCGGTTTCGATCCGACGTTCAGCGGAACGACGCTAACAAGTACAATCGAAATCGTGTATCGTATAACACCAGAGGCGAAAGTCTCATTTGTGTCACTGCTAACTTGTTTTTTTGAGTCATTATTCGTATGCGCGAACTTAAGCAAAATGAAATCGGCATCATTTCCGGCGGAACCTATTCTGCCCACAGCCATGGTGGCTGGTGGTCGAATTGGGCCAGCAAATGGTCAAACTGGTGGTCCAACTGGTGCAAGCCGGCTCCGGTTGTTGTATGCAAGCCGGTGGCGCCGACTCCCGCCGGCCTGCGGCGGGCATGTCCGCAGCTGCTAATTGACCCGACATGCCCCGGAGGTTGGTCATCCTGATCGATGCTTCGGGGCGATGCCGGTTGTCTGGTTCCTTGTCCTGACAACCGGCTGCACGGTGCGGCGGAGCCACTTCGGCTCCGTCCACCTCAGCCCGCCCTGGCCCGCACGTCCGCGAAGCGCCAATCCTGCAACAACTGGCCGTTGCGCCAGACCGTCGTCAAGCCATCTTCCCATTCCGGGCTACCGGGTAGTGGACCCGCGTCATAGTTGTCCGGCACGGGCCGGCTGACATACGCCCCGGTGTCCCTGGATCGGAATAACGAATAGCGCCCGGCTTTTGATTTTTTGCCAGGATCGGTGATCGGGTCCTTGGCGACCGGAAGCCACTGTCCGCCGCGGCGTACCGCCGAACTTTTCATGGCGGAACTTGAGCGTGTCGCGATCGAGCCGCTGCAACAGAGCGCCGCCCATGCCGAAAGCAATGTTGTCGGCGGCAAAGCCCTGATCGCGGAGCGAGCGCAGGATCGCGTCAATCGATGCCTCGTCGACGCCATCGCCCTGAATCACCCGGACCTGATTCAACACCCGATAGCCTTTGCGGTTCAGCGTCCGTGCCGAAGCGATTCGCCAACAGGTTCATCACCTTGCCGACCACCTCAAACCGGTTCGCCGGAATCGGGGCGAATGACCACCGTTGCGTCGGACGCGACGATCGCATCCTTCAACGCCACGCCCCAGAGCTGATCGACGGCTTGGTAGATGTCGTAGCTGTCCGAAACGACCGCCACCGCCTGACCCGGCCCCGCGAATTGGGCCAGCATGTTGCGATAAGCGTCGAGTTCGGCGTCGCGGCCCCAGGCGGTGATGGTGCTGTGTTCGGCGGCGGGGATGGAGAAGCCGGCCATGGGCTCGTGATAGTAGCGCCGCGCCGCGAGGATGCCGGCGACCGTGTCGGTCCCCCTGAAGTTGACCAAGTGGGCGCAACCGCCGATTGCGGCGCTTTCGCTGCTGGACGTGCCACGCGCGCCGAAATCGTGCAGCTTGAAGAGCAATTGCGCCTGCGGGTCGTCCGATGTTGCCTCCAGGTAGGCGGCGATCCGCTGTTTGATATGCCAGGAGCGGCTGGCCACGGTCACCGGATACCACAGCCGCACAGCGTCGTTTCCACATAGGAGGTGAGCCAGAACACTCGCGGGTCCGCGGCATTCCACCGTGACCAGGACATTTTTGACCGGCACGACGCTGCCTTCCGGCACCGCCCGGATGGTCAGCGGCAGGTAGCCACCATAGGCGTCGACGACGTGCCGCCAGCCGGCGGCATCGAACGGTTCGCCGTGCGCCGCCCAAAATTCGCTGGCCTCATCGATATGATCCAAGGTAACCGGACGGCTCAGGTATTCCTTCAGGATCATCTGCAGGCCGAAGAAGACGGTGCGGTCATAGATGCCGCCGCGCGATTCGATGTAGGAAAACGTCGCGTCGGTATCCGGCGGATATTGCAGGAAGTGACTGGCCTTATAGGAGTCGGTATCGAGTATCGGATTGGTCATGATGGTCATTTGGAAATCCTCCAAATTGGCGGGGAAAGCGCTCTTGCGCTGGCCCCCGGGGGTGACGGGCGGTCTATCCGCCCGAATCGCCGGCCGGTTCGGCTTGCAGGCCGCTCCAGCCGACCGCTGAATCGATCAGGGTCTAAACGCTGCCTAAAAAGTAGCGAACGATGTCGAGATGGTCCTCAAAAATCGCTTCGTCCATATCCACCACTTGCGCTATCGGCATCCAGCGGGCTTTCGCGGCATCGTCGCCGCCCTTGACGGGATGTAGTGGACCGTCCGCCAGTTCGATCAAAAACGCATGAGTGATGGTGCGGCCGCGCAGGCTGCGGTCGGGATGGTCAAACCACCCGCTCGCCCTTGATGCTGCCTTTGAGGACCGGCTCCGGCACCTTCAGGCGGGTTTCCTCGCGCAGTTCGCGTAGCATTCCATCGGCGATTCGCTCATCGTCGTGGATAAAGCCCCCCGGCAAGGCCAGAGACCCGCGCCCGGCTGGGCGCCGCGCTTGACCAGCAGCAGATGCCCCGACTGCACCACGACCGCATCGACCGTGACGAACACCGGCGGGTAGGGCAGCGGCGCGAACTGCGCTCGATAGTGTTGGATAAAGCGGAACTCCTCGGTCAGCACCGGCCAATGCGGCGTCTTGCGAAAACTCCGCAGGAATTCGGCGACCGCCTTGGGTAGCGAGGCTTGCAGCAACAACGCTTCGTCCTCAAAGGCATAACGGCGGATGTCGGTCGCGGACAGGCCGGCGAGATTGGGCACCTCGACCAGTTCCCACTGCGGAAACATTTTGAGATAGAAGCTGCTGCGGTCCTTGCTATGCCCGATCAGCCCAACACGCGGCGAAGTGCCGCCGGCATCGAGCGCGATGGTTTCGGTTACCGCGGCCTGAACCCCGCCCGCCCATTGCTGATCGTTGTAAAGGCGGTCGACCACGGACGCGAACAATAGCCGCCCCTTGGCGGTTGCCTCCGGCGCGCAAGCCGGACACCATCACGCCGCGTTCGGCGATCGTCCACGGATCCTTGATGGAGCGCGGCCGTCGAGCCGACCCGAAAACGATGATGACTTTTTTGGAAAGACGAAGTGCCCGCTGTAGGACTTCGAAATGGCCGTTATGAAACGGCTGAAACCGGCCAATAAAGACCAGGTAGTCGTAGGTGTGCATCCGGGAATCCCCCAAAAGCGTTTAAGAAAGCCCTCGGTCTATCCGAAGGTGGTCAAAGTATCCGTGCGGGAGGGGTGATTGGCAAGTGTGAAGATTCACGCTTGCGGTTCGAAAAAATTTACCGACTGGCTAAGGCGAAAGTGGGTTGAGCGGTTGGCCGGGTCTGATGCCGGCCATGATTGCCGGGGGGGCGAGGCGAAGAGCCAGCAGTCGACCGTGCTGGATCGTCGGGCGAAAGAACTGGACCCGTCGCCAGGCGCAAGGCATCTCGTCAGGGCGCCAACTTGGCGGGCTTCCCGGGGAAAGAATCGCGCGATACGGCGCGGCTTGCCATAGATGACGAAACGCCAGACGCTCGCCTGTCCCGCAATCCGCTGTTCACTCCCGCTTCGTCAGGTTTCCCAGCGGATTCCCGTCATGAGCGCGGTCGTTTGCGGAAGACGTTTGGAAGTCTGACGCGCCCGCTTTGGTTGACGACACGAAGGAAGGCGGGTCCGAGGCGATCAGCCAAACGATGATGGTGGCCAGGGCCAGGCCCGTTGGGATGACAAGAATTTCCTCTTTCATGGTTTCCTCGCATTCTCGACTAGGTGACTTCTGTTAATCATCCGGCTTTTGCGTTATCCCGGCGGTTATGAACACCGTCGCAGCACCGGAGAGCGACAACCGCGTCAGGCTCGCGTTGCCAACATGCGGATGCCATTCAAGCAAACATCGGTGCTTGCGCGCCATTCGGGAAAACCCCTCCGTAGAACTACCGATTCAAGAGTAGGTGTTGGCATTGGGCCGGCCGCTGGACGTTTAGATGTCATTCAAATCCAGTGGTGTTCATGAAAGTCATGCCGGCCTTTCGGTTTGGCGCTTAGGCTGTTCGATTCCGCGGCGACGAGTAGCCGCGTTCCTGGCGCGTTTCGCCTTAAGGGATATCGCTTTTCCTTCACTCGACGCCACTGCCGCGCTCTGCTCAAGGCATTCGGCTGGTTTAAACCACCCCAAAAATCCTCGCTTTTAACTGGGGTTCTTCGACACCGTCGATTAGCGCTTCAACAATCTCCGATTCGATGAAGCGTTTGTCCTCCCGACTCAGACGGGAGTAGAACAGCTTATACATCGAGTTGAAGGTTTGAATTACGTCTAAGTTATAGGGCGCGCTAATCTCCTGAAACCACCGTTGGATTTCAGCAAGAGGGCTGGCATGCGCCGCTGTCGTTACGCTTTCACGGTCGGGGCGGGAGTCGGCGCTATTGGGTTCGCCACAGGGCGTGTCCGCGCGTGTGGATTCTTCGGATGAAAAATCAAGTGAGGTATTGCAGGGTTCAGGTAGGTTGGTCCGCGCGACAAAATCGACGATTTCCTTGGGTCCGCCGTAGCCAAGCCGTAACCAATGGTCGGACATCTGGCGGATCTGCCGGTTGTCGAAAGCTATTGTAGGTTGCTCTGATCGCAGCCTCTGTTCTTCGGGTGAAAGGTCGGGGGGAACGGGGCCAAATGCTCTAGGCATGGTGATCTCCGGATCGGTCATTGCGAGCCATGAACACTTCAACCCGGAGAAGCCTGCGGTAAGGCCAAACCCAGTTGCTCATGGACGTCAGCCTCGGCCGCTAACTAGTCTTCCAGTTCGTAGCCGCCGACGAAGCCACGGGCTTCAGCCCGGAAATAGGCTGCCTCGGCGATCATCTGATTGCGCGCCTCGACGTCGAAAGGCGTCTCGTTGGCCAGGGGCGGGACGAGTAGGAAGTTTGGCGCCGAATTCGCGGCCATGTTGGTGGCTGGCGGATGAGATAGGTCTCTTGGGTGTACCGTAGCTTTCATTCTGGTTGTCCTCTTGCGTTGGGCGGATAAATGCCGCGAGTCGATGGGGCCTCGATTTTCCCGGTCGCGCGGCGGCGACTGCCGTCAACGCATGGTTACCGTGGCGGGGACAATTGGACGCTAGCGGGACAGGTTGTCGCTATGCGTAGGAGTTCGTAAGGCAAACTACGTAGCCGACTCATCCGGGTCCGGTACGCGATGGGCTTGGTGAGTCGCAGTTTGATCTTGGAGCAACCGGGAAAGCTCGACCAAATGGCCGCAATGGGTTTTTTCCACCACCCGCTTTCGATGTACTTCAACCGTGCGGTGACTGATGCCTAGCTGTCGCCCAATCTCCTTATTCGCCAGTCCGCTGACCAGCAAGCGCGCGATTTCAAGCTCGCGCGCCGTCAGGCTGTTCACTCGCGCCTTGGCCGCCCACGCGGCTTCCTGGCGCTCGCGTTGCTCGGCATCGCAGGCTAACGCGGCGTGGATTCGGTCCAGCAACACATCGGGCGCGGCGGGTTTGGTCAGAAAGTCGATTGCCCCAGCCTGAATGGTCTTCACGGTGGTCGGAATATCGCCGTAAGCGGTCAGAAAGATGATCGGTAGGCTAATGCCGCGCCGGTTGAGTTCGGCTTGTAGCTCGGCGCCACTCATGCCCGGCATATGCATGTCCAGCAGCAAACACCCAGCGCGATTGGGCTCATAGGCGCCGATGAACGCTTCGGCGTTGCTAAAGGCTTCGACCGCCAAGCCGGAGACCTTGATCAGAAACGTCAGGCTGTCACGCACGGCGGCGTCGTCGTCGACTAGAAAAACGGTTGCTGGATTCGTCATGGCGCAAACGGTAGGGTGAAGTGAAAACGCGCCCCGCCGCCGGTATTGGACTCGGCCCACAGCTTGCCGCCTAACGATTCGATCAGCGCCCGGCTGACGGTCAGGCCCATCCCGAGTCCCGTGGCCTTGGTGGAATAAAACGGTTGAAAGATGGACTTCAACGCCAGCTCATCCAAGCCTTTGCCGGTATCGCTGACGGTGACCCTTACCATCGGGCTACCCGCCACGGGTCCGGCGCTGATCGTGATGGCGCCATGGCCAAGGCCCGCCTCGCGCATGGCCTGAAGTGCGTTACGGATGAGATTGAGCACGACTTTTTCCACCTGAAGTTGATTGGCCCGGACAGGCCTCAGACCCGTCGCGACTCGCAGTTCGAGGGTGTAGTCTTCCTGCGCTTCACCGTGTTGGATGAACTCCAGCGCGGTTTGCAGCGTGGTCGTCAAATCGAACGTCTCGACTTCCGTTCCGCCTTTTTGCAGCAGTTCCATCAGCTCGCGAATGGCTTGCCCGGCGCGTTGCGCCTGACGCTCGGTGTGTTCCAGCGCGTAGCGCAGATCGGCGAAATTGGGCGCGGGGGATTGCAGAATCCTCAAGGCGCCAGCGGTGTAGGAGGAAATGGCGGTCAGCGGCTGATTCATTTCATGCGCGATGGCGGCGGCCGTCTGACGCGCGACCAGGAAGCGACTCTGATCCTCCCAGCGCAGTTGCTGCTCCCTGCGCCGCTGCTCCTCCAGTTCGCGCGCCTGCTCGGCTCTCAGGCGATCGCTGATGTCGCGCAAAATCACCGTGAACAGCATGTCGTCTTCGTTCGCTTTGGAAATGGAGGCTTCCAGCGGTATTTCCTGACCGTCGGCGCGCAATCCGATGACCGTTCCCAAGGCGCCCATGCGCCGGCCGGTTGTGCCGGTTTTCGCGAAACGCCGCGTATGCGCCTCGTGCTCCGCACGAAAGCGCTCTGGTATCAGTTGAGCGATCGGCTGGCCGATGGCGTCGGCGGCGCTCAGGCCGAATATCTGCTCGGCGGCTGGATTCATCAGGCAAATCCGGTGCTGCCCATCCACCGAGATAATGGCATCCATCGCAAACTGCACCAGGGTACTCAACCGCACCTGATTGCGCCGTACTTCATCGTAAAGCCGCCGTCGCTCGGTGACGTCCATGACAACGCCGCGTAGCCAACGTACCTTGCCGTCCCCCGCCCGCGCTGCCTGGCCACGCGCGGAAAGCCAGCGAACCGTGCCGCTGCGCCGGCGAACCCGGTAATCCACCGACAACGCCGTGCCGGAGTGCTGCGACTCGGCAACGGCGGCCCAGACAGCCGCGCGATCCTCTTCGTGAACCAGACGGCCGAATCCCTCCGGCGTCCCGTCAAAATCGTCAACGTCGAACAACACATAGACTTCCGGCGACCAGTACACGCTATGGTTTTCAATGTCCCAGTCCCAAACGCCCATCTCGGCGGCGGACAGCGCCACGGCCAGGCGCTGCTCGGAGGCTCTCAGGGCAGCCGTATTCAATTTGCGATCGGTGATGTCCTGAACCGTGCCAATCATGCGCTGCGGCGCGCCGTTGAAATCGGTCTCCAGACGGCCATGGCCCAGCAACCAACGGGTCGAACCGTCTGGCAGACAGGCGCGAAACTCGAGGCCGGTGGGTTGCTGCCCGGCACGACAGGCCTGGGACCAGTCCCGCATGGCAGCTTGGTCGTCCGGATGGAGCAGTTCGAGAAACTGATTGAATGTAAGCTCCGGAGGCTGGTCTGGCGGAAATCCATAGATACGCCATGCTTCTGCGCTATAGGTCGCCAGCCCCGAAATGAGGTCGAAGGCCCAACCGCCGATGTGAGCAATAGCTTGAGATTCCGCCAGCAGTCGTTCACTGCGGCGCAGCGATTCTTCGGCTTGCTTGCGTCGGGTAATGTCCATGATGATGCCGATATAGCGAACCACCCTGCCTTCCGAGTCGCGAACCGGACGGCCGCGGGCCATCAGCCAGCGATTCTCTGTTTCAACATTCGCCAGTCGCCACTCGATGACGATTTCCGCGCTCCCCCGGACCGCCTCGCTGATGGCATATTCGATCCACGGCCGATCCCCGGGACGAACCGTCCGCAGCCAAGCGTCATAGGACGGCTGGCAACTGCCCGGCGTCAGGCCAAAAACCGCCCACAGCCCCTCCGACCAGGTGCTTTCGTTGGTCCGCAAATCCCAGTCCCAGGCACCCGCGCTGGCGGCCAGGTGGGCGGCCTCGATCTGTTTGCGTTCGCTAATGTCGAGATGGGTGATCACGGCCCCGTTCGCGGCGTCGACATCCACGGGCACCACCGTCATGAGAAACCAGAGGCGTTGTCTTGGTGTGTCGCAGGGATATTCCATTTGGAATTGGCGGGTCTCGCCAGAGAGCACCGCTTCAATACCGGCCAACGCTCGCGCCGCATCGGCATCCTCGGCAGCGCTCGCACGGCGACAAACCTCCAAGTAGTTGGCGCCAACCGTCATGCAAACCGCGTCGGAGTCGCCGTCGGCGAACTGTTGCCAGGCTTGATTGACGGCGACAATGACGCCTTGCCGGTCGATGACGGCGATATGCGCCGGGAGCGCCTCGATGACCGTTTGATAGAGCGAATCGGATCGTTCGGCGCCGGTCGGCTTATCCACCGCTTCAAGTAAGGCGCTGCTGGTAGGGAGGGATGATTCCAACTCGGCCAGAATCTGCCGCAGTTCGGCACGCATCTGCTCGGGCTGCTCGCAGTCCAACGTCGCCCGCAAACTGGCCCCGAGGTGAGCGAGCCGGTCCCGCAGCGTGTCGCAATTTCGGGTGGGCTTGGTCATAGCGAACGATCTCCAGTGGTCGGCGCACGGAATCGAAACTAGCCCTTCACTGGCTATCTGTTCTTCCCGTGGCGCGTCGGTTCAACGCCATGGCCGTGCATTGGCGTAGGAGCATACAGCAGGTCGCCGAAGTGCTTGCGTTAAGAAAGACTGGGCCGAGCCGATCATCGCAGAAATATCGGGTCGCTTTGCGTCGCGGGCCATCGCGAGCCGTAAAGCAATTCCTCGGAGGCGCGGATGTTGATGTCGCTTGCCAACATCGGGTGAGGATG
The DNA here is from genome assembly GCA_037367405.1 of Ottelia alismoides. Classification (NCBI taxonomy): domain Eukaryota; kingdom Viridiplantae; phylum Streptophyta; class Magnoliopsida; order Alismatales; family Hydrocharitaceae; genus Ottelia; species Ottelia alismoides. The sequence goes on from JAZKJV010006301.1 coordinate 146,695, forward strand.
GGCCGGCTATCGGGGTGCCTGAACCCGACACTGAGCGCAATTTCCCGTGTGGCGGGTCGAGTGGGGGAGAATGACTCCAATTCGGCATGACCAAACGATCAGTCATGGGGGGCTTCTGGGTTGGCTCGCAACAAGGCCGCTCGCACGTGCTTAATGAGTTCATCAGGATTCAGCGGCTTGCTGAGAAAGTCGACGGTACCGGTGGACCCGGCTTGCGCCGCGCTGGGGATCCACCCGTGACCGGAAATAAAGATGATGGGCAAGGGTAACTGCCGTCGCTTGACCTCGACCTGCAACTCCGGCCCGCTCATGCCGGGCAGTCGCACATCAAGAATCAAGCAGCCGCGATCGGCTGGCGTGATGGCGGCCAAAAATTGTTCGGCGCTGGCGAATGTGCGCGTCGCCAGACCTTCGATGTGCAGCAACATCGAAAGGCTGTCGCGCACGGCATCGTCATCGTCGATGACAAACACGGTGAGAGGCTCGTTCATGGCGGTGGTCCTGTTCGGAAGGCAACGAGAAACGGAAGACCGCGCCTACGGTTGAGTCCATCCGCCCGTAACCCGCCGTCTCGATTGGCGCGACTGATCGTCAGTGCCGTGCCCAGTCCTTGCCGACGGCGTCCTTGGGCGGATGCACACCGAACTCGCCACGACTTTCCCCTCAGTTTTCCAGTCTGGACGTCGCGCCTGCTTGCCCTTGCCCTTGAAACTGCGAAACCTGAACCTCAACGGCTGCTTTGCAATCCCCACTTATCCTTTTCTCGATGCCCGTGATGCCGGGGTTTGTGCGCAAACGCCAGGGACAACGCCTCGCGAGCGAATATGCGGTGTGTGGCGTGAGTGATATGGATTCCATCCCAGAACAGATGGTGGGCGGGATCGCCGCAGATGAAGGGCTCGCTCGTGGCGAGGCAAGATTTATCGACTTCGGTCAAACCATATTGGTCAGGATGGGCGTGAATGTCTTGCAGTTTGGAAAAGGCATCCAATTCGAAAATCTGGATCCCCTGAAGTGACTTGAGCGATTCCAGGGCTTGACTCAGCAGGGTGTTGAAGACTTTGGACAGGGATGTTGCTCCAGCGGCAGCCCCCGGTTGCAGGTGGTCAATGAGTTCGAGTGCCGGCGTCAGGCCGACGTCCGGCGAATTCACCACTAAAAAGCGGCGCGCGCCGAGGTCGTGCAATTGACGGATTGTCGCGTCCAGGCTCGTTATCGCGCGGCCGATGATCGATGGCGCGTTGTTGCCAGCGCTTAAGGCATCGCGCACGTCGTTTACGCCAATTTCCACGACATAGAGAGCATGGGACGGAATCCTCCCGAATTGTTCGTAATCAGCGAGAAATTTGGTGACTTGCTCTGGCAGGTCGACGTGGTTGTCAGGATGGCCGGGGGTGGACTGATCGGCAGCCCGCGCACCACGCACGGCATAGTTGCTTGCCCCCAAATTGGCGCTGTCGAACGCCGCTCTCGCGCTGCGGGACAGCCCGCGTCGGAATGCCACCTGCTCGATCCAGATCGGGCCGTTGCTGAAATGATGTCCGGTGCCGTGCCAGACGAGGTCCGTATAAGGCATGTCGGGGATCAAGAAAGCATCCAAGGTCTGGAACGGCGGCGCGCTTAACGGGTGGGCCGGATAGTAAAGGGCATATGCGTTCCCTGGATCGGACAAGCTGGTACCAAATACCACCAGTCGATCGTAGCGCACATCTTTTTCGGCCCTAGCCATGCCGCTGACGGTCAGCGCCAGGAAAAGCCAGGCAGCTCCGCAAAATACTCGGATTCTTGTGTTCATATTGGGTTCTCGATTCAAAGTCTCCATGCCCCAATCAAGGGACCATGGAAAGGGGTTTCAGTAACCGAAAAGTCAGGTACTTTCCGATGTGATTGTTCGACCTCAGGGGGTTATGTATACCAACCAGCCTCGCCATGGGTTCGGCTTGTTTTGCACTAAGGTGGGAGCAGACTAGGTCCTATTCTTTTCGCCGAAAATTAGGTCAAATACTTACGGGGTGCCGGCTCTAGTTCCTGCTGTTGCGCGGGCCGAGCCGCGTGGATGAACGGCCGGTCGTGTCTAAACCGGAGCGACGTTACAGACGTTGAGTTTGCGGTGAGCGGGAAAAAGCGCGACTTCGCGGCAGCCACCGCTTTGGAGAAGGCCGATTCCAGTCACGAACTGAAGGCTTGCGAGACCCGTAATTTGTGGAAGGTCTTTTGAGCCCGCGTAGCCAGGGTAAACCATAGGATGGGTAGAGGCGAAAGCCGAAAACCATCGACACACAGCTCCTATGACAAACTATCGCCGCTACAGGCAAAAAGGCGGAACTCAGTTCTTTAGCGTCAATATAGCCGAGCGAGATAAAGCCTTATTGACGGATCACATGAGTAATTGGAGGATATCTTGGCTTGTCATCAAGCAGCTGTCGAAGATAGTCGGCGTTTTCGTTACGAAAACGCCATCCAATGTAGGACCGCGTTAGCGCAGCGTAACCCGCCAACCGCCGCGAAGCGGCACCTTATTCAGAGGTATCACGCAACAGCGGATTCGCGCATCGAGCCGTCTGTGGGCCGCATTCGTTCGGCGCAATACGGGAGTTCCCTATTGTGCCCTAAGCGGGCTGGGTTCCATCAGACTTCTCGACCGCTCAGGGTCGCTGAGTCCAACCGCCGGATGCGGAAGACCGCATGTCCGGTGGTGTGGCACGGGTAACGGGCGCAATCCCGTTAGCTCGAGCCGATCAGGGCTTGCCTAACGGCTTTTTGGCGGCTAGGCAGGACGAGAAAGGAGCGGATCAGCCGGTTTGCAGCGTTTCTAAACCATGCGGCAAATTTTCCAGCTCAGAATCGCTGACTTCGTGAAGAACATCTGCTGCGGTATCGGCAATAAACGCCAAGCCATCTATCAGATTTTGGTTATCTGGCAGTGCAAAGCTGGTAGCGTCAACGATCGTGTCACTTGCTTTAAATAGAATTGCTACCACCTTCTGCCAGTTTTTTTGTTTTGATTTTAATTCGGTCAGTAGCTTTTCGAATTTTTCTTCATCATTCGCTAGCATGGTTAAATGCTCTCCTACCGCCTCATGCGCTAAAATTACCTGTTGTGTTAACACAAAAATACTTTGCAATTTTGCGTAGGTTATTTTATGTCGAGAGCTGACTTTTTCATTAACTCGCTCTGGATGCATCATCCATTCAAAATGATATTGATCTCCGAGCGCGAGCTTGAGTTTTTCCTGCGCATCAAGAAGATTAAAAATTTCATCATTATTTTTTTCTGCGTTCATTTTTAAACCTGCCAGCTTGCCGTGGAAGGTTCTAAGATCGTCTTCGAATTGGGCTTGACTGGATGGATTTAAACAGGCAGGCATGAAATTCTTTGTAGTTAGTCCAGCAGTAACTTCTGCAAAAAAGTCAGATAGAGTGTGCTTTGCATAGGAAGGGCTTGCACCGTCTTTTACATTGTCTAATTCTTTTTTCAAACCAGTCCAGAATTTTTCTAATCTTGCATGATAATATTCTGCGTCTTGCCTTAATTTATGGCATTCAAGTGCTAGCTTTGTCGCCGATTTTAGCGCGCCTAAGATAGTGAAAATAATTGAGCCTACGCCGGTTGGCGCTGAAACGATGGCCATGCCCACATTGGCAACTAAGGCAAGGACTTCAATTGTCACGACAACGCTTTGACGGTATTTGTAATCATCGCGGTCATCCGGAATTTTTTTCCATTTTTTAATGCCGTTGATGCCTGCTGCCTTTATCCCGGGAGTGTACTTGCGAAGTATTTGGTCAATGTTATTGTCCACAAAACGAAGCAGCGCAGGCTCTTGGGTAGGCATGTTGCTATCCAGCACCGGTGCATTCGCTACCCCTTGAATCGGCAAGGCTTTGATTACGGCCAAACGTTTTTCTGCGAGATTAACCAGCGCCACTAATTCGGCTAGCATTTTATCGCGTACCGGCTTAATTTCTGCCGCGATGGTCAGGATGGCTTGTTGATTTTTTTCTATGGCTTGAAATAAGATCGGATCGATATTTTCCAATTGCACGTGAAGCAAATGAGCGTTCGAAAATGTGATCAGTTTTGGGTGAACCCGCATGATCAGCGATTTCGTGATCTCTTCCCGATAGATTTCAATCTTAGACATGTCGCCTCCCGAATGCCGCAATGCAAAATTAGAAGCCCGCGTAGCGCACTCGCTTGCAGTGCGCCGTATGCCACCGTGGGTTCGACGCTTGACGGCGACGAAGTAGACACCCCGATAATAGCCTGCGTATCGTCAATCCAAATGTAATATATGACCTGATTTCGGTTGATTTGTCACGCGGCGCACTGCAAGCGAATGCGCCCTACTTCTAGTTGCCACCACAAGCCTGACGACAGATTTCAAGCATGTCCGACATCTTTATCAGGCCGTAGGTTTGGGTGAGTGTCGAAACCCAGTACCTTGCGGTGGTAAAGGGGAATCGGCTTCTTCATCCACCCAGCTCAAACGATGAAGGGATGTATGCCCGGATGATATAAATCGAACGGATGAGTTTGTATGTACAAACTCTTTTGAAATAATCCAGCCCATAGGATGCGGTGACGAAGGAACCGCATAGTTGGCGTTCACCCGTCGGCACATCTGAACTTCGATTCTCCAGCTTCGTCAATTCTTGTTCCTCTGGCAGAAATTCCCTGCTGGCAAACATCGCTATATCTTATGGCGATCTAATATCGTCAATCACCAAATCCATTAGCTGCTATTCCACCGCAAAAAAGCCCCTCACACCATCCGCTCGAACCCGTACGTATATCTACGGATCAAAGCACCACTAACCATCCCTAAAACTCAATCCTAATCCCCGCATTAAATGCATGACGAGCAAAGTTCTGCATCCCCACCGTTGTGTCGTACTGCAAGAACCCCGACATGCCATGGGCAAACTGCGCGGAAACCGCCGCGCGGATGTTCATGTAGTCCCGCGTCGGGCTGTAGGTGGCCGTGGTGAACGGGACGTTCGGCGCATCCACGAAACGGGTCGTGATCAGCCGGGCATCGTTAAGGAACTGATGTTCCCATTCCACATTGAGCTGGGACACGAACACACCAATGGGCGTGCTGGAGGTGTGCGAGACCATGCCGCCGAAAGCCGTGGTCAGCGAGTCGTAATGCTGGTCCTGAATGATCAGGTTAAGCCCCAAACCGGCGCCTTTTTCCCGATGGGCGTCCACTGTCGTATAGCCGTATTCCGTGCGCTGCCGCAGGCCGAATAGCCACGATCCCATCGGGATGTCGTAACCCGTGTTGAGCGAGTAAAGCTGCTGCGTCCCGTTGAAGGTGGTTCGTGCCGTTTCGTTGACCCGATTGCTCTTGGCGTCGAAATACGACGTCACCCGGCTGTTGGCGAACTGGTTGAGCGTGCCGCTGGCGACCAAATCCACATACCAGTTATCCGTCAGATGCACCGAGCCAAACGCCGTCAGCGTGTAACCGTCGAGCGTCTGGTTGCCGGTTTGTGCCGACAGGGTCGAATCGTTATTGGCATAGCCCAGCGAGAGACCGGCCAGTATTCGCTTGGTCAGCCAGTAGTCCATACCGGCGGTAAAGCCATAGAGCCGTGAATGGTAGCCACGCTGGGTAATGGTCGCGTCGCGTTCGCCGAATTCGAACTGACCGTTGAGGAACACGCCCAGGCGGCTCATCGGATCGTCGTCGATCTCGTCCCCAGCCGCGCCGCCGACGGCGCGGGATGCCAACAGCGTTGCCGGCAGGCTTTGCCCATTGATGTTCAGCGACAAGCCGCGCATCCCAAAGCCGCTGGAAACACCGCGCACGTCCAGCAACCGCTGATTGATGTTGCCCACCTGAAGCCGGGGCGATGCGGTTGGCCACGACGTTTTCCGCCGCCATTTGTTTCGGGCTGATCGCCCGCAGGGCCTGGATGAATTCGTCGACTTTCGAGCCCGTGGCAATCCCGTTTTTCAGGAACGGCTTGATGCCATTGAGCAGCCGCTGCAAATTCGGCGGGGTGTTGGGGCTGCAGTCGATCCTGCGTAGGGCATCCGCCAGCGACCGGATATCCTCGGGAACCTGATTGGGCAGCCGTGGGACCACAGTGAGCAGGAAGCGGGTGTTCTGTTTCGAGAACACGTACAGGTCCGGGGAATCTTCCGGACAGGTGATGTTGTCGTTGAAATTGCCGGTGATTTGGTTGGCCGTCAGAATGTTGGACTCGGCTACCACCTGGCTGGGTGAGTAAGTCTCCTGCCCGCGGGCCCGGCGCAGGATGAGATTGCCGTTTTGCAGAGCGATCGTATTGGCCCTGATGGAATCGGTCACCAGTTCACCCTTCGATCCGCCACCAAAGTCGATCACCAGCGTACTGCTTTTCGCGAACACCAAGTCCGCGCCCGACGCATCAATCGCAGCCACATCCTTGCCGGCAGGTGACGATCCCTCAACGGGTTGCGCGGCCGCGCCAGCGGGGAGGGCGGCATTGGGGTACTCGTAGCCGGGCGAGAACCGATCCAAGAACGTCACCCGCCCTTGATAGCCACCCGCGCCGGAGACGTTACCGAGAAGGTTGATGCCCGTGGTTGGATCACCGATGACCGTGCCGTTATTAATCAGCTCACCGTTGATCGCGGTGGTTCCCCGGAGGATGCCTGCCTGAATGTCCGTGCTTAATTGGTTCCAGAGGCCGTCAACCTGCGTGGTGCCGCCCGTCTTCTGGGTATAGGTGCCATTTTCCCCGGCATGGGTTAGTCCCCCGGCGACCGTGAAATAGCCGGAATTGGTGATGGTGCCGTTGTTCTCGAGGATCGACTCTTTAGAGATGAACGCATCGCCGGCATTGATGAGCTTTGAGTTGTTTCGCAAGGTGAAGTCGCGCGTGAGCAACAATCCCGAGGATTGGCCATCGTTCCGGATGATGAGTTCACCGTGGCCAAGTAACTCTCCGCCGGACAGAATTGCGCTGCTGACGGTCAAATCGCCGGGGCCCGAGAGTACACCGCCGGTCTGAATGAATTCGCGGACGTACGTATTGGGAAACAGCTCAAGTGTTCCCCCCTTGATGGTGAGCGTGTTGCCCAGATTGACCGACGCGGTGTTGTCGAAGTGGATCAACCCGCCATTGACAGTCGTGCTCTCCGATGCGGCATAGGCGCCATTGACGAAAGTCTTACCCCCACTGACTACGACCCGATCGGCTGTCAGGCTGGCTCCTGGCGCAAAGGTGTTTTTTTCACCGCCGCTGATACCGACATCGGCCGAGGTGATCGTGCTGCCGGGATTGAGATTGTTGGTTCCGCCGGTGATCTCCAGCCGCTTCGAGGTCAGGCTGACCCCTTGCGACAAGGTGTTCGTGCCTCCGCTGATCGCGACGTTGGCCGAGGTGATTGCGCTACCGGGATTCAGATTATTGGTCCCGCCGCTTAAGTGCAGGGATGCGGTGCTGACGGTCGCGCCGGTGTTGAATTCATGGATTCCATCCGCGAACACGAGCGTTCCATTGCCGGTAAAGGCAGACACATGCGTGCCATTGCCTTCAAATTGCAGGGTCCCTCGTTGATCGTCGGTATTGCCGGTGTAGGTGGTCGGGCCCGTGAGAACGGACGTACCAGTTCCGGCCTGGATGATCGCGCCACTGCCGGAAATTTGGCCGCTCAGGTTGAGTTGGTTGGAGCGATTGAAGATCAGAGCACCGTTGTCAACGATGTCGCCGCGGATCGAGCCGGTTTCACCGCCGTTGCCCAGTTGTAGAGCACCATCGGAAATGGTTGTGGGGCCGGCGTAGGTGTTGTTACCGGTCAAAACAGAGGTGCCGGGTCCGGCCTGGGTCAGCGTTCCGCTGCCGAAAATACGGCCGCTTAGCGTGAGTTCGTCGGAGCGATTGAACACCAGGGCGCTATCGTTCTGGATCTCCGCGCTGGCGATACTGCCGGTTCTGCCGCCATCACCCAGTTGCAGGGTGCCGGCGGCAATGGTCGTCTTGCCAGCGTAAGTATTGGTGCCTGTCAGAACAGTCCGGCCGCCGCCGAGTTGAGTCAGATCTCCATTGCCGGAAATGTTGCCGCTGAGAGTCAAGTCGGGAGAACTGCTAGACCGATCGATCGTCAGGGTCCCGTCGTTTTGAATGAGAGCGCTAACGATGCCACCGGTCTCGCCGCCGTTGCCCAGTTGCAGGGTGCCGCTATTGATCTCGGTGTTTCCCGCGTAGGTGTTGTCTTTGCCAAGAACGGTGACCCCTGTACCGGCCTGGATCAGTTTGCCGTCGCCGCTGATGACGCCATCGAACTGGTACCTATCGTTACGATTGAAGGTCAGCGTGCCGTTGTCCGTCACGTTGCCCTGGATACTGCCGGATGAAGTGCCGTTGCCCAGTTGCAAGGTGGCTCCGCTATCGATCTTGGTGCTACCAGAGTAGGTGTTGTTCCCGGTCAGCAGGGTGGTTCCGCCTTTGATCGCCAATTGGCCGGCACCCCGAATCTCGCCGGCAAAGTTTCCTTTTAGCAAGGTCAGGGTGGTGCCTTTGAGCAATCCAGTGCTTACACGACCGCTGCTGGAGCTGTCCTGAAGATTATTGATCTCGGACGACTGGTCATTGAAATCGAGGATGCCGTTGACCGTCGTAGTCTCGGCGACTTGGGTGAGCTGACCCAGCGAACCATTCAGCGCCGTGAGTGTTCCCGCCGCCACGGTCAATGCGTTAAACGGGGTGCTGATGGACACTGGGTCGAAACCCAATTTGACGGTACCGGTGCCGCCAACGCTGCTGTCCGCCGAGCCAAAGGTCAGCTCGCTTCCTGAGTTGAGCGTGAGTTTTCCTGAAAGGGTCAGTCCCGTGTCGGTCGCGGCGGCGATCGTGCCGCCGGTGATGTCGAAGTTGTTTGCGAGTTGGCCGTTGAAGTTGGACAGCAGCGTGCCGAAGTTAAGGTTCACGACGCCGGAACCCAGTGCGCCCGGCTGGGTAATTTGCAGGGTGCCGGCGTTGATCGTGGTACCGCCCGAGTAGGTGTTGGTCGCGGTCAGAACGGTCGTGCCACCGCCGGATTGGATCAGACTTCCGCTGCCTGAAATGGTGCCGCTGAGGGTCAAGGGGGCAGAGCTGCTAGACCGATCGATCTTCAGCGTGCCATTGTCCTGAATGTCAGCGCTAACGATGCCGCCGGACGTGCCGCCGTTGCCCAATTGCAGCGTACTCTTGGCATCGATGATGGTGCTGCCGATGTAAGTGTTGTCGTTGGTGAGAACGGTCGTGCCGCCGCCGGACTGGGTCAGACTTCCGCTGCCAGAAATGGTGCCGCTGAGGGTCAAGGGGGCCGAGCTGCTAGACCGATCGATCTTCAGCGTGCCATTGTCCTGAATGTCAGCGCTAACGATGCCGCCGGTCTCGCCACCGTTGCCCAATTGCAGCGTGCTATTGGCATCGATGGTGGTACTGCCGGAGAAGGGATTGTCCTTGGTCAGGATCGTGGTGCCGGTTTTCGTCTGAATGACGGCACCGGTGGTACCGCTGATGACCCCACTGAACTGTTGGACACCCTCTCGGTTGAAGACCAGCGTGCCGTTGTCCGTCAAGTTACCCTGAAGGTTGCCGCCAGTATCCAATTGCAGCGTGCTATTGGCATCGATGGTGGTATTGCCGGAGAAGGGGTTGTCCTTGGTCAGGATCGTGGTGCCGGTTTTCGTCTGAATGACGGCACCGGTGGTGCCGCTGATCACCCCAGTGAACTGTTGGACCCCCTCTCGGTTGAAGACCAGCTCGCCGTTGTCCGTCAAGTTACCCTGAAGGTTGCCGCCAGTATCCAATTGCAGCGTGCTATTGGCATCGATGGTGGTGCTGCCGGAGAAGGGATTGTCCTTGGTCAGGATCGTGGTGCCGGTTTTCGTCTGGATGACGGCACCGGTGGTGCCGCTGATCACCCCAGTGAACTGTTGGACCCCCTCTCGGTTGAAGACCAGCGTGCCGTTGTCCGTCAAGTTACCCTGAAGGTTGCCGCCAGTATCCAATTGCAGCGTGCTGCCGGCATCGATGGTGGTGCTGCCGGAGAAGGGGTTGTCCTTGGTCAGGATCGTGGTGCCGGTTTTCGTCTGAATGACGGCACCGGTGGTGCCGCTGATCACCCCAGTGAACTGTTGGACCCCCTCTCGGTTGAAGACCAGCGTGCCGTTGTCCGTCAAGTTACCCTGAAGGTTGCCGCCAGTATCCAATTGCAGCGTGCTATTGGCATCGATGGTGGTGCTGCCGGAGAAGGGGTTGTCCTTGGTCAGGATCGTGGTGCCGGTTTTCGTCTGGATGACGGCACCGGTGGTGCCGCTGATCACCCCAGTGAACTGTTGGACCCCCTCTCGGTTGAAGACCAGCGTGCCGTTGTCCGTCAAGTTACCCTGAAGGTTGCCGCCAGTATCCAATTGCAGCGTGCTGCCGGCATCGATGGTGGTGCTGCCGGAGAAGGGGTTGTCCTTGGTCAGGATCGTGGTGCCGGTTTTCGTCTGGATGACGCCACCGGTGGTACCGCTGATCACCCCACTGAACTGTTGGACACCCTCTCGGTTGAATACCAGCGTGCCGTTGTCCGTCAACTTACCCGAAGGTTGCCGCCAGTATCCAATTGCAGCGTGCTGCCGGCATTGATGGTGGTGCTGCCGGAGAAGGGGTTGTCCTTGTTCAGGATCGTGGTGCCGGTTTTCGTCTGGATGACGCCACCGGTGGTGCCGCTGATCACCCCACTGAACTGTTGGACACCCTCTCGGTTGAAGACCAGCGTGCCGTTGTCCGTCAAGTTACCCTGAAGGTTGCCGCCAGTATCCAATTGCAGCGTGCTGCCGGCATCGATGGTGGTGCTGCCGGAGAAGGGGTTGTCCTTGGTCAGGATCGTGGTGCCGGTTTTCGTCTGGATGACGCCACCGGTGGTGCCGCTGATCACCCCAGTGAACTGTCGGACACCCTCTCGGTTGAAAACCAGCGTGCCGTTGTCCGTAACATCGCTCTGGATACTGCCGGTTATGCCGCCGTTGCCCAGTTGCAGGGTGCTATTGGCATCGATGGAGGTGTTGCCAGCGTAGGAATTGGTGCCCGTCAGAATGGTGGTGCCGGTACCGAGCGCACTCAAACTCCCTGCGCCAATAAGGTCGATTCCGATCGTGCCACTGGAGACATTGAACGCATTCGCGGCCAAGCTGCCTCCTCCGGTGAGTGTTGCGCTCGGCGAGTCAAATTCGAATGACTTTATGGTCGTCGCGTTTGCTAACGTTATGATGAAGGTGCCGTTTTGCTTGATCCTCGCAGTATCATCCGAGGTCGATGGCGTGGAGTCGGGCAGATCGCAATTCCAGCTTCCTGGCGCCGTCCATAAATTATCAACGGGAGCTTTCCACTCACAGCTCGCACCGAGAGCTTGCGGCGAAACGACCACAACGGCAATAAGTACCGGCCCCGTCTGACATATCTGCCATTTAACCCCCATTTCTATTTCCCGCTTTAGCCAAAGTTTGTGAGGTCCTTTGAATGGTTGCTCGGAAGTTTATGGCTGGTTAATATGGACATATAAACCCACCAAGAGATCGGTTCTTCAGTCCAAATTCGTTATGCTGCAATACTTGATAACATCCGGGCTTGGGACTTATAAAGCCGTTCCCCTTTATTCTCCAGTCACCAAAATACGAGCCAGATTCGCGTCAGTTTTCGTGAAATCCTGCCTAGCCTTCAGATCACTGAGTACATTAAATACCACTCCACTGCGACCAACTAGTCCGTACTACTACGGATATCGTTCAATAGGACAGGGTACTTTCAGTAGTGTTTAGTGGCTGCCTCGATGGCTTTCCGCTCGCACCAAGTGATGATTAGCCTTTGGTAGCCGAAGACAATTGGCAAATAATCCGAGACTGATTTTCACCTGTCAGTCGTGAAAGTCCCTTTACCCGACCAAATTACGAGGGATCTGTCTGGTTTTGGAAAAGGGATTCTGTCATGCAAAATCCGCTGGTCTTACTCGCAAAGCTGAATACCTGATGCGGAGGTTCGGAAATGAAATCGGTGGCGTCGTTGTTCACTGGCTCCCGCCAGAATGGTTGGCACGGCGGAGTGTTCAAGACCATGATCGAAGGTAGCCGGAACCTCCCCGTCGAAAATCGCCGCGTGATAAATATGAGTTTGGTCGGTCCAAGTCGTCAGCTTCGTGAGGGGCAGGTTGTCCGATCACCCTGACGAGTTTGAAGGTTGAAACAGTCTGATTTCTGGAGGTCGTCCGTGAACTGGAAGCCAACCGGGCGAGTGACGCTCTGGGTCGCCATGCTGATTGGCGTCGCTGTTTTCGCCCGTTGGTATTTAGCTCCAACCACCGTGCTGGTCGCTCAGCCGATACGCGGGCAAGCCGTCAAGGCGGTCTACGCCACCGGAACCGTCGAGGCGAGTGTGACGGTGCGCGTCGCGCCGCGGGTGGCCGGACACTTGGTTGAACTTGGCGCGGATGAAGGTCAGTCGGTCACGAAGGGCCAGGTTCTGGCCCGGCTGGAGGATCAGGATCTGCGATTTTCCTTGGTCGAACTCGAAGCCAGGGGCACGATTTGCCGAGCAACAGTTCGAGCGCAACGACACATTGTTCAAGCGGGGGGTTTGTAACCCGCGATCGAGTCGATCAGGCGCGCGCTGATCTGGAGGCGGCACGCGCCGCCGTGCGGCATGCCACGGAACAAATGGGCTTCATGACGCTCCGGGCGCCGGTGAGCGGCCGAATCGTTCGGCGTGATGGCGAGGTGGGCGACTTCATCCCGGTCAATCAGACAATCTTCCACCTAGCCAAAGCCGGAGTGCCGCTACGCGTTGAGGCTGAGGTCGACGAGGAGGACATCGCCAGCTTGCGGGTCGGAGCGCGGGTATTGATCAAGGCCGATGCGTTTCCCGAGCGCGTATTCGAAGCCCGCGTGTCCGATATTACGCCCAAGGGTGATCCGGTCGCGCGTAACTATCGGGTTCGAATGGGCCTACCGAAAGATACCCCGCTGATGATCGGCATGACCGCTGAAACCAACATCATTATCACCGAGCGCGAGAACGCGCTCTTGGTGCCGTCGACCGCCGTGAGTGGCGGGACCGTTTGGCTGATTCGCGATAGTCGCCTGGTCAAACAGCCGGTCGAGATCGGCATCAAGGGTCTGGACCGCACCGAGATCGTCGGCGGCATCAGCGAAGGTGATCGGATTGTCGTTCAGCCCCGTGACGATTTTCGCGTCGGCGACACGGTCGAGGCCGTCTTGCGGCCAACCGAAGCATCGGCCCTGTTGCTCGCGCCCAGGACCGGCAAATGAACGTCGCGATCTCCATCGCGCTCAGCCATTTGTTGTCGCGGCGGCGTCAGACCGGCGTGTCGCTGATGGGCATCGTGCTGGGCGTGGGTTTCTTCTTGGCGGTCTCGGCCTTGATGCGGGGGTCGGAGAGAGACTTCATCAAACGCTTGGTCGACAACGCGCCGCATGTGACCGTCTACGATGAATATCGCACACCCAGCCGTCAGCCCGCGGAGTGGATGTTTCCATCCGCTGCCGTTGAAATTCGCGGCATCAAGCCGCGCGGCGAGATTCGCGGGATTCGCCAATACAAGGAGAAGCTCGACTATGTGGCGGGTTTGCCGGGCGTAGAGGTGGCGCCGGTGCTCACCGGCCAGGCGATCATCAGCTTCGCCGCGAAGGACTTTGGCGCGACCATCAGTGGTGTTGTGCCCGAATTGATGAAACAGGCCAGCACCATTGGCGAGCACTTCGTCGCGGGATCGCTTGACGACTTGGCGGCGAATCCAAACGGCATCGTCATCGGTACTGGGCTGGCTGACAAATTCCGCGCTCGCCTGGGTAAGAACTTGACCGTTACCTCGTCCCAAGGCGGGGTGCGGACCATGAAGATTGTCGGTCTGTTTCGCACCGGTACCGCCACCTATGACGAAGGGCAGACCTTCGTTCTGCTCAAACGCGCGCAGGGCCTGTTGAATCGGCCCAATGTCGCCAACCGCTTTCTTCTCAAGCTTCACGATCCCGCCCAGGCACCGGACGTCGCGCGCGCGATCGAGATGACAATTGGCTACAAGACGCAGTCGTGGCAGGAAGCCAGCCAGGACCTGATGAGTCTCGTCAAAGTGCGCAATACCATCATGTACAGCGTGGTCAGCGCGATTCTCGTCGTCGCCTCGTTTGGCATCTACAACGTCATTTCGACCGTTGTTCTGGAGAAGACCCGCGACATCGCGATATTGAAATCGATGGGCTTCCATGCGCGAGACATCCGCCTCATCTTTCTCTTGGAAGGCTGCATCGTCGGCGTGCTGGGCAGCGCGATGGGTACTCTGCTTGGATTTGCGATGATGGCGGGTTTGGCCAGGGTGCCGATCAAGACCCCCTTGTACTCCGGCCAAACCTTTCTGCCGATCTACTGGGGTTGGGAGCAAGTCGCGCTGGGGGTTGGGTTTGCCCTGTTTTCCGCGCTGGCTGCCGCGTATTTGCCGGCCCGCAAGGGAGGGGCATTGCAACCCGTCGATATCCTCCGAGGTGCCGGATGAGCGTCGTCCTTCGAACCGATGGCGTGACGCGGGTGTTGCCGGGGGAGGTTCCGGTCACCCTGGTCGAGGACATCAACCTCGAGATCCACAGCGGGGAGTTTGTCGCGATCATGGGGCCGTCCGGGTCGGGAAAGTCGTCCCTGCTGTATTTGCTCGGTCTGCTTGATACACCGACGCGCGGGAAAATTTGGCTCGATGGCGTCGATACGGTGGAGTTGAATGAGGACCGACTCGCCGACCTTCGGCTTGGCCGGCTCGGCTTTGTGTTCCAATTTCACTTCTTGCTGGCCGAGTTCTCGGCGTTCGATAACGTCATGCTACCGATGCGTAAGCTGGGTCGACTCAGCGAATCGAAGGCCAGGACGCGGGCGCTGGAACTGTTGGGCTCATTGGGATTGGAGGATCACGTTTGGAAGCACCCTAGCCAACTTTCGGGTGGCCAGCGTCAGCGGGTTGCGATCGCCCGCGCATTGGCCAATGAGCCCGCGATCATCTTGGCGGACGAGCCGACGGGAGCCCTCGACACCAAGGCGAGCGCCAATCTCCGCGCCATCTTCCAGAATCTGGCCCGAAGCGAGAATCATGCGATCATCGCCGTCACGCACGATCCGGCCTTCGCGCAAGCGGCTGATCGGCGCCTCGTCCTGGTGGATGGACGCCTGCAACCACCTGAGATAGCGGCCGAGCTTTTTCCAGCTAACGCGGTGCGATGGGGTACGGCTGGACCTGATTCGAGCTAATCGAAGCGCTCGCCTTTGCCCATAACCCCAGCCATCGAAACGCAAGCCGTCGCGGCATCTTCAGGGGCGGCGCTGCGCGGCGCAAGGCGCGGATCGCTTGCGGCGCCTTGACGCTTAGCCACGAACAGGACCGGCCATGCGTTCGGCGAAGCGGAAGGATTGTCCGACAGGCCGCCAAGCTTTTAACGGCTCACCGTCACCGATCACGAATAAAGTCGTAGATATTCAAATAATCCTGCCCGGGATTCTTCCAAGAATAATCCGAGTTCATCGCATTCTTCATCACTTCGCGAAAGTCGTCTGGATAGTCGTAATAGCAACTGATCGCCCGACCCAATGCGGACTCCAGGCCGCTGTAGTCGTAGTCGCGGAACACGAAGCCATTGCGCTCGTTGAGCGGGCGTTCCGAAAAGTCCTTGTCGAACACCGTATCGGCCAAACCGCCGACTTCCCGCACCACCGGTACCGTGCCGTAACGCATCGAAATCAATTGCGTCAGGCCGCACGGTTCGAAGCGGCTTGGGACCAGCAGTAGATCGGCGCCGGCGTAGATCAGGTGCGACAGCTCCTCGTTGAAGCCGATTTCGATGTGGACATCCGGATTGTCGTTGAGCTGATGCTTCAGCCCCCAGAAATAATTGTTGATTTGCCCGTCCGGGCTGGAACCCAGCAGCACAAACTGGCCACGGCGATGCAGGGTGTAAAAGATCGCGTGGCGGATCAGTTCCAACCCTTTTTGCGGGTCCAGGCGGCCGACGAATCCGATAATAGGTTTGTCGCCGTCGGCCACCATCAAGCGATCGCGCAACGCGCGCTTGTTCAGGTATTTGTCGTCAAGATTTTCGATGCTGTAGCTGTAGGGCAGGTAGCGGTCGACTTCCGGATTCCACACGTTGTAATCGATGCCATTCACCACCCCGCCGAATTTGCCGTGATGGATGTGCAGGGTCGGCTCCAGGCCGAAGGCCTGACCTTGGTCCTTGGTTTCGCGGGCGTAGCGGGGTGACACGGTGGTGACGAAATTGGAGTACACCACCCCGCCTTTCATGATGTTTAGCGCGTGCGGATTGTGGTTGTCACGCAGCCGGTCATAGTGGGCGTAGTATTCCGGTCGGTTGAGTCCGGTGGCATAGACCAGTTGCGCGCCGGTTACGCCCTGGTGCTTGAAGTTGTGAATGGTGAAGCAGACGCGCGGATGGCGATAGCCCAGCGACTGATAAAGTTCGTAGAGAAAGACCGGTACTAGCCCCGTCTGCCAGTCATGGCAATGGATGATGTCGGGATTCTTGCCGGACTTCCATAGATATTCGATGGCGGCGCGGGAGAAGAACGCGAAGCGCAGCACGTCGTCACTGAAGCCGTAGATGCCGCCGCGATTAAAGAAGTTGTCGCCGGAGTGGGGTTCGATGAAAAAGCATTTGCGGCCATGCACAAAGCCGAAGTAAACGGTGCAGTGGATCGCGCCGCTGTACCAGGGAACCCATAAGTCGTTATAGGTCTCGCACAGGCCCCAGATGTGGTCGTAGCGCAGGCAGTCGTATTTGGGCAGGATGATTTCGACGTTATTGCCACGCACTTCCAGTTCGTTCGACAGGCCAAACACGACGTCGGCCAGCCCGCCGACCTTGGCCACCGGTGCCAGTTCCGGGGTGATCTGCACAACGTACAGCGCTGGAATAGCCGGCGCCGCCGACCACTCGGCGGAAACTTCGGCGGTGTCGCCCGGTTCCGGCTCGGGTTCGTGTTCCGGGAAGATCGGGTTGACGGAATAAGGTGCCGGCGGCGCGGCCGGCTCGGCTTTCTCCCACCCGGCAACTGGCATCGCCGCCTGGGGCGGTGTTGCGGCGGGAGCGGATCGGCGGGTTTTGCCGGTCGGCGGTTTTGCGGGTTTTGGCGCCTGTGCCGCGCTGTCCGCCGTTGGCGATGGAGTCGCGGCGGTTGGTCGCGCTGCGGTGACTGGTTTTGCTTCGGGCGGAATCGGCGGCTTGGTGGCGGTTTCTGGCGCGCCGGTCCGTGTCGCTGCGTCTGACGGCGCGACCGACTCGCCGATGGTCGCGGGTGTCGTTGCGTCCGGCTTCGCGCCATCGCCGGCTGGCTTTGGTGAGGTGACTTTCGAGGTGGGCGATGTCTTGCCGGGAGGCGACTTTTTGGCCATGGATGTGATCCTGTCTCCGCTGTTGTCGAAGGCGTGCCAGCCCCGACAGGGCTTGCGCGACAGTCACAGGATAACGGATTTGGCGGCGATTCTCAGGCCGGCGGAGTCGCGGCGGGCGCGGAGTGGTCAGCCGGCGACCAAGACCCTGGCCATGCCGGGACCGAGGTCGAACTGGAACGGCGTGGGCAGGTAGTCCATGGCCCATTCGGGCGAAACATCCACCAAGGGCGGCTTGTGGCGGATATGACGGTATAAATCCTCGCACCAGAAATGTTGTTGCTGCCAGGGGTCCTTGTTGAGAATCAGCAATGCTTCCTGGCGCGACTTCACCGACCGCTTGTTGAGCAGCAGGACCGATTCATCGCAAGGATGGTCGAGCATTTCCGTGATGCTTTCCTCGCTGAACACCGGATAGCGGGTCTTGATGTCGTTGACTCGACGGATGAAGTCGGAGATGTCGACATCGCTGCTTTCCCAATCCGACGGCCGGGTATCGACCACGTGCAACTGACGGCGAAAGCCGAATTCATAGCCCATGGGAATCATGACGCTGGCGGAAAACAATGCCGCGAACAGGTAACGCTGCTTGAGCGCATTGACATTGTGGTGGCTTTCCTCGAAAAGCCGCGCGGTATCGTGGCTCTCCGGAAAACTGACGGAAGGCACGCAATCGCGGGTCAGCCGGTACTGGTCGAGCAGCCAGGGTGAAGTGAAATCCCACCATTTGGAGCTGTTGAAGATGGCGTCGAATCCGGCGCGGGCGGTTTCGCGGGTTTGCTCCGGGCTGCAGCCGAGTGTTTCCGCCGCGAACACGGCACCGGGGTGTGACTTCCGGGTATCGGCGATCAGTCGTTTCCAAAAGGCCGCCGGCAATTGGTAGGCCGCGTCGCAGCGCAAGCCGCGAAAGCCAAGGTCCAGCAGGTAGCTCACCACCCGCCGACAATACTGGTACAAGCCTTCCGCGTCGCGCGTCTGGCCGTGGTCGAAGCGCGCCAGGTCGCGCCAAACGACCGTTTCGCCATCATGCACGCAGCTCGGATGGGCGATGCGCTTGCCATCCTTGACGAACCACTCGGGGTGTTCCTTGAGCAGCGGTGAATCGTAGGCGCAATGGTTGATGACGAGGTCGACCATGCACGCGAGGCCGCGCCGTTCGGCGGCCGCGATCATCGCGCGGACCTGCTCGTCCGGATTCTCCTTGGCGTTCGGGTTGAGCAGGGTTGGGTCAATGGCGAAGTAATCGCGAATCGAATAGAGGCTGCCCGACTGGCCGGTTTCCTGAATCGGATTGACGAAAATCCAGTCGAAGCCCAGGGCGCTAGCACGCTCCAGATGCGGTTCCCATCGATCCAGGCTGCCGGCCAAACGCGGGAACAGGTTGTAAATCTTCATGCGTGCATTGATCGAGAAAACCGTGATACGGCAAGTTTAGCCGCAACGAAATAAGTCGCGCCGGTCCCCGTTGCGGGACCGGCGCGATGTCGACTCCGCGGAGGGAGAATCAGACGAGCAGGCGGGCGCGTTCGAACGCTTCGCGGAAGTCGAGAAAGACCGGCTTGTCCGAGGTCAGCAGATAGCTGAGCAGCGCGTTCTGCAGTTTGTATTTGATGTCACCCACCGCCAGCGCGCCGATGCCGACCGCGCCGGGCGAGTTGGTCGCATGCGCCAAGGGTTCGCCGAAGTGCTTGAGCTTGATGCCTTCGATGCCCAGTGGCGGCACGGCATTGACGTCACCCGCGACCTTGAGTTTTTCCGCGTCCCCCAATACCGAGGCATTGAGGACCTGCACACCGGCCTTGGCGGTGCAAAACACCACGTCGGCGCGTGACAGCAGCCGTGCCTTGTCGGCGTCGGAACTGGCATAGGTGCCGGTCATGCTGCATCCGCAACGCTCGTTGTATTCCTTCGCGCGGTCCAACGCCGTGTCGATGTTGAACGGATCGACCAGCGCGACGTCGGCGCCGGCCAGCGACGCGATGACCCCGGTTGCCGTGCCGACCGGGCCGGTTCCGCCAAAGACCACGGCCTTCATTCCCTTCAGTTCGGCGCCGTGCTTGGTTTTCAGTTCACGCTCGACCGCCGCGACCAGCGCCGCGGCGGTCGTGAAGGCCCCGCTGGGATCCGCCAGCACGGAAACTTCGAATGGCGGCACCATCGCTTTCTGCGCGCTATCCAGCATGTTCAACGCCAGACCCAGATCGCGGCCGCCGATGAAGATGCCGGTACGTTTAACGCCTTGCGGCCCACGCGAGAAAATGGCGTCCTGAACCAAACCGTTGATTTCTTCCAGTTTGACCTGGTTGTAGGGAATGATCTGATCGAAGCCGGCGTCGACCGCCATGTTGATGTCGAACGGGCTGACGTGCGCCATCGGGTCGAACATATGAAGAACGGAAGGTTTTTCCATGACTCGATCTCTTACATCAATGGCGAACCGCCTCGACGGTTCGCGATAGTCAATAACTCGGACGGGTTACGCCAACGGTGCCGCCAGGCGGTCGCAGAAAAGCGGCGCTTAACGCGGCTTGGTCAACTCACGCGCCAAGGCGAAGGCATCGTCGAAATGCAGGTAGACCGGCTTGGCGGTTTCGCGCATCCGCGCCAGCAGCCCGTTTTGGGTTTTGTATTTGATGCCGCCAATAGCCAGCGCGCCAATGCCGACCGCGCCGCTGTTGGAGCCTTCGATCGGCGTACCGTCATGGCCCGCGTCCAGGCCGGCAATCCCGGATGGTGGCACGGCGTTGACGTCGGCGGCCACTTTCAGTTGCGGCGCCGAGGCGACCAATTCGGCGCTCAGTAATTGAATGCCGGCGGCTCCGGTGGCGAACACCACGTCGGCGGTCTTGATCAGTTCGCCCTTGTTGGCGTCGGCATCGCCTTCGATTTGGGTCTGGCCATCGCCGAATTCGGCATTGCACATCGCGGCGATGGTCTGCGAGCGTTCCAACTGGCGACCGATGATCTTCACCTTGGCGCCGGCCTTGGCGGACAGGACCGCGGCGATCTGGCCGACCGGTCCGGTACCGCCCAACGCGAGTACCGACTTGCCTTCCAGGCTGGTGTCGAAGCGGTTGCGCAGTTCGCGCTCGGCCATGGCGACCATGGCGGCAGCCGTGGTGTAGGCCCCGCTGGGGTCGGCAAACACCGAAACCTCAAACGGCGGCACCATGGACTTTTTCGCGGCGCGCAGCATGTCGACGGCCAGCTTGGCATCGCGTCCGCCGACGAAGATTCCGGTCCGTTTCACGCCCGCCATGCTTCTGGAGAAGATCGCGTCCTGCACCAGCGCGGTGACCTCGCCGAGTTCAATGTGCAGATAAGGGACCGCCGCCGTCCAACCGGCATCCAGGGCCATATTGACGTCGAACGGGCTCAGGTTCTTCTCGGGGGTAAACATGTGCAGGATGAAAGGCTTTTCCATGGCGTGATCTCGGTGGCTTGCTCTATGTCACGCTGGGGTGCGGGTTGTTAATCGGATGGACGCCGTCGGCGGTCAGCCTCGGCGCGGGCTGCGCAGAATAGCACATCCGACCCTGATTTCGGCGCGGACCAGACCCGTTGGCGGTGTGTCTCTTCGACAAGGCGGGCGAGGGGGGGAGGAGGGGCAAAACGTCTCGCGAACACCCTCGGCAGGTTCGTCTCCGGCGGTGACAACGGCTGTTGGCCAGAGGGGCGGGCCGACAATGCCGTTAGGTTATCCGTTCGCCGAGCGGAGCCGAAGCGAACGGATAACGGATGGGGTTCCGCTGGCTTCGGCTCCGCTCAGCCAAGGGAACAACGCATTCGGCAGCGGCTCCAGCGGAGAGAAATGCCTTAACTTAGCGGCATTGGGCGGGACGAGTCTCCCGCCAGGCTTGGATAGCCCGGCGGATGGCTCATGCAGTTACAGGGTTTTCAGGAATTCCAGCAGGTCGCGGCGTTGACTATCGTTCAAGTCGGTGCCGTAGGGGTGTCCGCTATTCCGGTTGCCGGGAATCCGCGTGTCGAATCGGAAGCCATGTCGGCCGGGTCGGGTGTCGTAGCCTACTCGTCTGGGATCGAATCGGTCATTGCCGACATGGAAGATCTTGCTGCGCCGTTTTTGTGGCAGCAGTAACTCATACAAGCTGGGAACCGAGCCATTGTGCAAATACGGTCCGGTTGCCCAGATGCCATCCAGCGGCCGCGCCCGGTAAGCCAGCAGATTGGGTGGTAAGTAGTCGGTTCCATCGGCTTTCCGGCGGAAGCCGATCAGTTCCGGCCGTTCCGCCTCGGGGATCGGTGGCGACGCCGTGGCGAGCGCGTCTTGGCTGGCGATGCCGACCAGAATCGACAACATGGCCGGAGCCGGAAGTTCCGGCGCGCCCTTCAAGCTGCCCGGTAGCAAGCCGGCCACCGCGCCGGTTTTAACTTTCCGCAGACCGAAATTGTTCGCCATCAGCGGGTCAGTACCGATCTCCGCCAGCGGCGTCATCTCGGTCTTGATGAAGGTCGCGCCGAACAGATTCTCTTCCCTCTTCGTGCGCGGGTAGTCACCGTTGGCATCCGGCAGCGAATGGCATTGCTCGCAGCTCTCCTCGCCGTTGCGGGCCGCCTTGTAGAGGGCCTTGCCGCGTTCGGCGGCAGCTAGGTCGATGCGGCCCAGAATGTCCTCCGGCCACTTGGGCGGCGCCAGCTTGCCGACCAAGCGCTCCAAGGTAAACAACTCGCGGCCGCGCGCGCTGGTTTTGCCGAACTGCGCCGATGTCGGGTCCAAATTCACCCGCCCGAAGGTACCCAAAACCTCGCCGACATTGCGGCCGAACGGATTGAAGGCCGAGCCGTTCCACTGCACGAAGTCATGCTGCGGGGTATTCCACAGAAACGGATAGCTGACCGGAGCATTGGGCTCGCGGATGTTGGCGGCGACGTTCAGATCCTTGCCGAACACTTCGTTCATGATGATGCCGAAGGCATCCACCCGACCGGCGCCGGAGGCGTGTCTGGTTTGGCTGCGGGCGGCGAACTCGTTCAGCGCTTGGGTTTGCGCTTCGACACGAGCGCGCAGCGCGGCGATGTCGCTGGCACTGGCCGATGCGCCGGCGACCTTGCGCGCGAAGCGGTCAAATCGCCTCGGCGATTTCAACGTGTGGTTCAGCGCCTCGACGAGACCTTCATAAAACCCGGTGAAGTCGGCGAGAGTGGGCGCGCCGTCAATGCGCAGGCGATGCCCGCGATAGCGGAGTTCGCCGGTATGGCAGGCGGCGCAACTGTAGCCCACCCAATCCTCGCCGTTGACGTTGGGTTCCCTGGCAAAGCCGACCGGCAAGCGCCCCGGAGAGTCGGCGTCGCTCAGGTAGCCATAGTGGCGAATACTGCGCGCTGACGCGAAGGGTCGGCCGCGCGGCGTTTCCAGCGCGAAAAACCAAGCGTAGGGAATCAGGTATGACCCCTGTGGCGTCGCGTAAAACTGCTCGCGTTCCGCCGTGGACCAGTTTTGGTCGAGATATTCCGTCGCCGACCCGTGGCGTTCATGACCGAGGGCGGTGTCGCGAGAATGTCGGAAATCGGCGCAGGCCGCACCGGCGGCAATCAGGCCGATGGCGGCGAGGACGGGCGTTGCGGACTTCATTGAGTGGTTCTCCGATCGTTGAGTCGCTTGTGATTGGCGACACGATTTAAGCACAACTCAAATTGATGAAAAGTTAAAAAATACCGAAATGGAAGCCCGTTGATGGACGATGGCAAACGGCTGGGCCAGCCTCGCCGCTCAAGTCGGTTTGGGTCTCCGCCGTGAACCCTATGCGGATCGCGCGCCGCGAATGGCGATCGCCGCCGCGGCGGCGCGATTTTCCACGCCGAGCTTGGTGAAGACATGATCCAGATGTTTGTTCACCGTGCGCGGACTGATGTCGAGGATCTGCCCGATTTGCCGATTGGTCTTGCCGTAGCCCACCCACTTGAGAATTTCCGCCTCGCGCGAGGTCAGCCCCAGATGCTGCCTTATCCCGTCGCGCGGAAGTTCCTTGGCTTCGGTTGCAAACGCCAGCAGCGCGCCGCCGCTGCGCAGATCGAGGTTGACCTGAACGTTCAAGATCGCGGTTTCGCTGTCGATCGCCAGCTGGCGGGTTTCCGGCGATCCGTCCCGCCAGCAGGTCTTTAGCCAATCGGCAATGCGCTCGGGCAAGGCGGCCCCGGCGTCCTCGCCGAAAAATTCCCCCAGCAACGTGCTGGCTCGCTCGGTAATCCAGACCAATTCACCGTTGGCATCCACGGCCGCCGTGGCCTGACTCAGGGTTTCCAGCGCCATGCGCGCCTGTCGGGCCGCGCGGCTGCGCCGCAGGTGATTGCCGAGGCGCGCCACGACTTCCGCCGGCCGCACCGGTTTGACCAGGTAATCGACCGCGCCATCCTCCAAACCGCGAATCACGTGGTCGGTGTCGTCCAGGGGCGGTCATGAAAATCACCGGAATATCCTTCAGGCGAGGATCGGTTTGTAGCCGCCGGCACAGTTCGAAGCCATCAATGCCGGGCATGACCGCGTCGAGCAAAATCGCCCCCGGCGTGATCAGCTTAAGCTGCTCCAAGGCCATGAAGCCATCCAGGGCCACTAGCGCGGTGTAGCCGGCTTGATCCAGGGCGGTCGACAACATTTGCAGGTTGGTCGGCGTGTCATCGACGATCAGGACGATGTCCCGGTTCGGCAGTTGTGTGGTTGCCATGGCGCTTATCCCCTTGTGAAAAATTCTTGAAGTTCCCGAAGGCGGTATTCCTTGGCCAGCGTCAAACCGCGCGCGCAGAATTCGGCCAGGTCGGGGCGCGCGCGGTTAAGGTCTTCCAATAGCTTGATGATCCCGTCGACATAGCCGATCTGGGCAAAGTGACTGAGTCCGGCCAGTGCCTCGTCTTCCGGCAAGGCGACCGCTTTCGGCGCGCTTGACGTGCTGACCAACGCGTCCGAATCGTCGAATGATGCGTCCTGTCGCCAAGCCAGCCCGAGCTGGTCGCGTAAGCTGCGGGTCAGTTCGGAGAGTCGCACGGGCTTGATCAGATAGTCGTTGCAGCCGGCGGCCAAGGCTTCCGCGCGGTCTGTCGCGAACGCGTTGGCGGACACCATGACGATCGGCCCCTGGAAGCTCAGCTCGCCGCGCAACCGGCCCAGCGTGGCAATGCCATCCTGGCCGGGCATGACCCGGTCGAGCAGAATCAAATCCGGCGGACGATGCCGCACGATCTCGACGCACGCTTCGCCACCGTCGGCCTGTTCAACGCTAAAGCCCAGGCCGCTGAGCAGGTTTGCCAGCATCGCGCGTTGCGCGCTTTGGTCATCGGTGATCAGCAGGCGCCGGCGCGGACCCTCGTAGCCGCCCGACCATTCGCCGGCGGATTCGCCGGGTTCCTCGGCGGCCTTGGGTAAAAACAGTCGGAGCCGGAAGGTGCTGCCGACGCCCGGTTCGCTTTCCACCGTCAATTCGCCGCCCATCAGGTCGGTCAGCATGCGGGTCACGGTCAGGCCAAGCCCGGCGCCTTCGGTCGGCATCGCCGAGGTCGCGGAAACCCGCTGGAACGGTTGAAAAATCTTCTCCACATCGTCCGCGGCAATGCCGGGGCCGGTGTCGCATACTTCAAACTGCGCCACATCGCTGGCGCAGCGCACGCGCAGTTCCACCTGGCCCTTTTGGGTGAATTTAACGGCGTTGCCGAGCAGGTTGGACAGGATCTGCCGGACCCGCTTCTCGTCGCCCTTGACCGTGTTGCTCAGTCGGCCTTCGATGCGGCACAAGAACAGCAAGCCCTTGGCGCGCGCCTGCAGCTGCACCTCGTGCTCGACTTGCGAAAGCAGCGCCGGCAGGCGGAACGGTATTCGCCGCAGGTGCAGCTTGCGGGCTTCGATGCGGGCGATGTCGAGAATGTCATCAAGCAGACCGAGCAAGTGCTCGCTGCTCTGATGGATGACGCTGACCCCCTCGCGATGCTGTTCCGCCAAGGTCTGGTCATTGAGCAGAATTTCCGCGAAGCCCAGCACGCTGTTCAAAGGGCCGCGCAGCTCGTGGCTCATGCCGCCGAGAAACCGGCTCTTGGCGCGGTTGGCTTGATCGGCGGCTTCCTTGGCTTGTTGCAGCTTGGTATCGGTGACCTGATGCTGGTCGATTTCCCGGAGCAACAGGCCGGTTTGCTTGTTGGATTCGTCCTGCGCGGCGCGACGGCTTTCCTCGGTGAGTATCAGCCACCAAGTGCCGATGGCGACTAGCACCAGCAACGCCACGTACAGACGCTGAAAGCCGTCGGTCAGCCATTGTTGGGCATCGATCTGCGTCGGACCGAGTTGTATCAGTTCCTGGTAGAGGATCAGCCCCAGCACCCCGGCGACAATCAGCGCCAGGGTGAAGAACACCATCACATAGTGACTGATTCGGGTTTTCAGCGTTGGCGTCAGCAGGCTAGGCAACAGCGCTTCCAGGGCGCCGCCGAACTGTTCGCGCAGCCGCGCCTGCGGCTTGCAGGCATCGCCACAGCGCACGTCGAGCGTGCAGCACAGCGAGCAGATGACGCCCTCGTAAACCGGGCAGATGGTTTTGTCCTGAACCTCGAAGTCCTGTTCGCAAATGCAGCACGCCTGGCCGGCTAGGCGCTCACGTGGGAAGTGGGGGCGGGCGATATAGAAGCGTCCTTGGGTCAGCAATGCCAGCATCGGCGCCATCAAGAACGCGGTAAACAGTGCGACGAAGGGCGAAAAGGCCCGTACGGTTTCGCCGAACGCCCCCATGTAGGCGGCGATCGCCAGCGCCGAGGCGACCAGCATGGCGCCGACGCCAACCGGGTTGATGTCGAACAGATGGGCGCGTTGAAACTCAATGTAGGACGGGCTCAAGCCCAACGGTTTGTTGACCACCAAGTCGGCTACCAGCGCGCCAACCCAGGCGATGGCAATGTTGGAATACAGTCCCAGCACCCGATCCAAGGCGCCGAACACGCCCAACTCCATCAGCAGAAAGGCGATCACGACATTAAAGCCCAGCCACACGACCCGGCCAGGGTGGCTGTGGGTCAATCGCGAGAAGAAGTTGGACCAGGCCAACGATCCGGCGTAGGCATTGGTCACGTTGATTTTGACCTGGCAGACGACGACCAGCAGCGTGGTCAGGGCGGCGGCGACATTCGCGTCATCGGAGAGATAGCTGAAGCCGGCAAAATACATCTGCGTCGGCTCGGTGGCCTTGTCGTAGGGTATGCCGTATTCCACGGCCACATACGCGAGGAACGCGCCGATAAACAGCTTGATCGCGCCGGGAATGATCCAACCAGGCCCCGCGACCAAAACCGCCAGCCACCATTGGCGACGCCGCTCGGGGCGTGGATCGGGAAGAAAGCGAAGGAAGTCGGCCTGTTCGCCGATTTGCGCGATCAGCGAAAACGCCACCGTGGTGGCGGCGCCGAAAGCCAGCAGCGAGAAGCTCGGTCCATTGGCGGCGCGGCCGCCGAACTCGGTCCAGCCAGCCAGGAGTTCCGGCTCGCGAATCAGAATCGCCGCCAGGGGCAGGGCGGTTAGGCCCAGCCAGATGGGTTGAGTCCACATTTGCAGGCGGCTGATCCAGGTGATGCCGTGCGTCACCAGGGGAATGATCGCCAGACTGCTGATCAGATAGCCGAAACCCAACGGCATGCCGAAATAGAGTTCCAGGGCCAGCGCCATGATGGCGGCTTCCAGCGCGAAGAAGATGAACGTGAAGGAGGCGTAGATCAGCGAGGTCACGGTGGAGCCGATGTAGCCGAAACCCGCGCCGCGTGTCAGCAAATCCATGTCGACGTGGTAGCGGGCCGCGTAGTAGCTGATCGGCAGGCCGGTGAGAAAGACGATCAGGCTGACCACCAGGATGGCCCAGAAGGTATTGCCGAACCCGTAGTTGAGCATCAGCGTGCCGCCGATCGCCTCCAGAACCAGAAAGGACACCGCGCCGAGGGCGGTGTTGGCGACCCGAAATTCCGACCATTTGCGGAATGACTTGGGCGCGTAGCGGAGGGCATAGTCCTCCATCATTTCGTTGGCGACCCAGCGGTTGTAATCGCGTCGGGTCTTCAAGATCTTTTGCGGACGAGCGGGAGACATGGAAAACAATAGTCCGCTGGCGAGCTACCCATAACCGTTTCGGCCTGTTGTCGCGGCAATCGCGGGGATCGCGGCGATTCAGGCTCTTGCTTGTGATCGTATGTTCTTTATGCAAGCAACTATCGGGCCGCCGTCTCTGGTTGGCGACATGGGAGAAATTCACGGCCATTCAATCCGATGGCTGCCCCAAGATGGGGCGCTTTGTGCTGCGGTTGGGCGAGTTGCGGCGTGTGGAATCGACGCCAGCAAGTCAGCAGCAAGGTCGACTCTGATCGACCGGCGGCGCAGGAGCGCCGGGCCAGGAGGTCCGTGCCCGCGCTCTTCGGTAAAAATCCAAGCCTGTTCGTTAAGTCTGTCCGGGGTATCGGTTGCAACGCCGATGATTTTTCCTGTTGCGGCAAATTTCGCCGAGTTGGTCCGTGCTGTTTGATTGCGTGACGCGAAAACGCGCAACGCGGCTGGGGTGGCGGGAACGATTTGCCCTGAGCGACCCGAGCAAGGCTCCCCATCGGGGGCATTTGGCCAAACCTCGATATTCCTAAACACAGGAGAAACCATCATGAGCACGAAAACCATTCTCGGCTTAGCCCCAGTGGCGGCGCTGGTCGTTGCTGCCCTGTCCGCTCATTCCGCTGGCGCGGCAACCATCGGCGGCACCGCGACCAACGGGCTGATCGTTGTGCCTGGCGCGGCGTGGACCGTGTTGCAGACCCAGCCAATACCGGTCGCGTTATGGCCGCGGCACTGCATCGCGACCGGGAGCGCGGACGCGATTCGTCCGACCACGGTCGCCGGCGAATTTAGCTATTTCTTTACGGTTAGTAGCGCTGCAAACCCAGTTCCCAACCAGGGGCAAGAACGGACGCTGACATTCTCTAACCAGAATACGGCAGCCGGCGGACCGGTGATTTTTGACAACCGAGTGAAGGAAATTACGACCACTGGCGGTTGGATGCCGGCGGCGCTCAACAACCCTGGATACTTCACTTTTCCTGCCGGGGGTGGCGGGAATATCTATTTTCTGGCCCGTAAGGCAGTGGCGGCGAATCCGAACTTGGCGGTTGACGATGCATCCCTGACGGTAACCTGCACGACGGCGAACGAGGTGCCGTTGCCATCGCCGACAATTCCCGCCTTGGTGCCGTAACGCGGAGCTTTGCTGATTGATTCGGTCTATCCGCCGCCTCCGGACGCAAGTATTCGGAGGCGGTCCGTTTGGGCCGAGCGGAGCCGAGATGTCTGATTGCCTTTCGCCAGCGCCGCGCCGAACGCACCCGCTGCTGCCTGCCTGTCTGGCGCTTTGGGCGTCGGCGGCGTGGCCGCTTGACGCTTCCGGGGTTGGTTCAGGGCTCAGATTCCGGGTGGCCGGTCCTTGTATAGAGGCGGAAGCGATTGGTGTTCCGCTGGGTCTAATCGCTCAAGTCCTGCAAGCCGAGACGCCCATCCGGCTGTCGTTCAACGATCCTAAAACCGCCAGCTATCCAATCTATGGACGGATTGACGGTTGCCTCGCCGATCAAGTCATTCGCCAGCTCTTGAACGGTCGCTCCTACATCGTCAGCGCCTTGCCGCAAGGTTGGCGAGTCGTGGTGCTTGCCGCGCCGGATGTTGATGGCGCGGACGCCATCGGGTTCTTCCCACGGACTCTCGACGAGTTTCGACGCATCGAGGTTCCCGAGGCAAGCGACGATCCAGAGACGGCTTCGGCCGATCAAGCGACACTGCGCGAGGCCATGTTTCGGCGCGCCTTGGAGGTTCTGCAATCCGCCCACGCGCATCTTTACCAGGACGCCATTGATCAACTGGAACTGCTGGAGGATCACCGCGCGACCGAGGCCCTCGTCCGCCTCGCTCATCAGGGGCCCGCGCGGCGCTTGGCGACAGAGGCGCTGAGTCGGATGGTTGTGCAAGCGCGGGACGAGGATCTGGCCGTTATTGGCGCGCTCAAGCAACTCGCCGTCGATTCCGATCCCGAGTGTTAGGGTCTCGGCGTCCGGCGCGCTCGAACAAATACGTCTCGCTCGGATAGTGGCAAGGGACCCTTGAGACCCGCGTCGGTCTCACCGCTCCGACCCCCTTGGCGTCCTGCGCTGCACTGGCGCGAATCCGTCGCGGACCGGCACCGATCCAACCCTCAGCATCGCCCGCATTCATAAACCGTATTGACTCGTCGCGATTAGCCAAGCCTGGCGATCGGTTTCCCTTCCCGCGCCGCGCCAGCAAGCACTCCACCAACAGGGTGACAGGGGACTCTTGCACCGAGTCCATGATGGCTCCCGCCGCAAAAGCCGAATAATCCAGCCTGTTCGACATGTCACATTTGGAATTTGTATTTAGTTATGTCGTAAAATTTTACAGCGCAGGGCTGTAAAGACTGTATGTCATTGAAATCTCGTGCGCATGGCTTTTTGGCACAATTGTCGCTCTCTTCGTGATTCCAACGAGTTAGCCGCACTGTTCGGGCGTCGCTCCGAAGCGGTAAACGCGCTTAGACGAAAATTAGAGGCAAGTTTGGAATGATGAATACGACAAAACTATCGACATTCATGTTGGGTTGGCGCGGGCTGGTCCGTAGTCTGTGTCTATCAATTATTACAGTTTCAAGCCTCTACGCGGCTGATTCGCCAGTGTCATCCTGGCCCGTCGATTCGCCCAGATTACAAGACCAAGACGGCCAGCGTCTGGCGCTTGCCGACCTAAATGGCCACACGGTCCTGCTGAACTTCATCTTTACCCAATGCGGCAACGTCTGCCCCTTGCAGACCCGGCAATTGGTGGAACTGGCCAAGGCCATTCCGGCGCAGGCCAAGGAACACATCCGCTTTGTCTCCATATCGGTCGATCCCAAACACGACACGGTCAAGCACTTGAAGGCTTATGCGAAGGCCATGGGCGCCGATCAGCCGAACTGGCGGTTTCTGACCGGTACGCCCGCCGAGATTGCCCGGGTGACCACGCAGTACCGGGCCTTCGACCTGCAAAAGGCCAATCCCGGCCCCGGCGATCACACCACCTCACTGATCCTGATCGACCGCAACGGCTTGCCGATGCAGCGCTACCACGGTGTTCCCGTGGATGTGCCCCGGCTGGCGCGGGAAATCCAGGTGCTGGATCAGCTTCGCGCGGCTGAAGCGCGCCCGGCAACCGGGGAGGGCTTGGCGAATCGCTGACGCTCGACCCATGCCCTAGTCCTAGCCCGACGCCACTTTCGAATTCTTGACGTTCATCCCTGCAAACATTTCATTAATGATGAAAACCCAAAACAACCCGAAGAAAGCCGCCCGACCATTCCAGATGCGCGCGCTGGCCTGTTCCATCCCACGGCGTGTTGACCCTGGGCGCCTTTCTTCCCGCCGGCACCGTCCTGGCGGCCGACTGGGTGACCGTGCCCAAGGTTCCCGACCCGCTGCTGCAAAATCTGACCATCCCGGCGTCGGCGCCCACGCAGGGGATGTGGTCCGCGCCCGGCAATTGGCCGTTCGTCGGCGTGCATTCGGTGCTGCTGCCGAGCGGCAAGGTGATGTCCTGGGGTACCAACCCCATCGGCAACGATCAGGATGGCCGTTACTTCGATGTCTGGGATCCGCTGAAGGGCTTGGCCGATGCCAGTCACCAGACGACCTTCGACCCGGCGCGTCAGGATAGTTTCTGCGCCACCGCCACCTACCTCGCCGACGGCCGGCTGATGATCACCGGTGGCGACGGGACCGCGGACAACGCCGTAACCAGTAATATCGTCACGCCCTCGACCGGCAAGGTCGTACAGGGGCCGAACGTAGGCGACCAGCGCTGGTACGCGACGATGCTGACTCTGCCGGACGGCCGGCCGCTGATCATGGGCGGCATGGTGCCGCGAACGGAGGGGCAGTTTCACGACCCCGCCACGGCCATCAACCAGCAAGTGGCGTCGATGACGCCGGAAATCTACGATAACGGCGCCTGGAGCTCGCTGCTCGGCGCCAGTAGCCGGGATGCCTTCGGCCCTGACTTTCTCCGCGATTCGTTCCCGCGAGCCTGGGTAGCGCCCAACGGGCGGGTGTTCGGCGTGTCGACCGAAACCATGTGGTTCCTCGATCCGGCTGGCATCGGCTCCATCAGCATAGCCGGCAAATTCAAGACCGGCCCGGATTTCACCACCACGCCCAACGTCGGCGCGACCAACTCGGCGGTCATGTACGCGCCGGGCAAGGTGCTGATCCTGGGCGGCAACGGCTTGCACAATGGCTTCAATCTGCCCGGCAGCAGCAAGGCGACCGCCATCGACATCAACGGTCCAACCCCGGTTTTGACCGAACAGCCGCAAATGCGCTTCGCGCGGCATTTTCCCAACACCATTATTCTTCCCAACGGCAAGGTGCTGGTGACCGGCGGCGAAACCTTTGCCGCCAATGACCCCGCCAGGGCGGTTTACGCCGCCGAAATATGGGATCCCAATAGCGGCACTTGGTCGCTGGGCGCCAACGCCTCGGTCTTCCGCGGCTATCACTCCATGTCGACCCTGCTGGCCGACGGCACGGTCCTGTCGGTGGGCGGCGGTCTCCCTGGCCCGGCTCAGCTCAAGGGAGAAATCTATTACCCGCCGTACCTGTTCCAGACCGTCAACGGCGTCGCCCAACTGGCGCAACGTCCGGTGATCGATGCCATCGGCGGTTTGAGCTTTTCCCATAACGGTGTCCTCGAGCTGGACATGACCACCGCCGATCCCATTTCCCAATTGGTTCTGGTCGGCAACAGCAATGGCACCCATTCCTTCAACGCCGGCCAGCGCCGCATTCCCCTGACCTTTACCCAAAACGGTGTCCGACTGACCGCCACGGTGCCCAATGCCAATCTGGCGCCGCCGGGTTATTATCAGGTGGTGGCGCTCGACGCCGCTGGCGTGCCTTCCGCTGGCGTTATCGTCGCCGTCGGTTCCACCGTTGCTCCTAGCGCGCCGGTGACCGTGACCCGCAATGCCCAGGTCTCAATCAAGGCCGCGAGACTGACTGATCAGGCCATCGGCGTTGATGGCGCCGGCCTCGGTATCCTGCAACCACTCAGCTCCACGGCGCCGACCGGGGCCGACCTGGCGGCAACCACCTTCATTTCCCGCGACGGCTTTTCCAACCCGAACTGCCTGTCCTTCGAGTTCGCCGGAACCCCGGGCCGGTTCCTGCGGCACGCCGGCTTCCGCCTGCAACTGGGCAACAACGATGGCAGCGCGGTGTTCAAGGACGATGCGACCTTCTGCCCGGAAAATGGCCTGTCCGGTTCCGGCGTGACGCTGCGCTCGGTGAACTATCCCGCCAACGTCATTCGCCATCGCACCGGCCAAATCTGGCTCGATCCCAGCGACGGCAGCGCGGCTTTCAACGACTCCGCCAGCTTCTTCCTGCAAACCCCGCCGACGGCTCCGCCGCCGGTCACGACCATCGGCAGCATCACCGCGCCAATCGTGGCAAGCGGCGGCACAGCCAGCTACAACGCCGGTTCGGTCGCCCCTGGCGCCCAGTACAGTTGGAGCTTCGGCGACGGCTCGGCCGCCACCGGCTTCTCGACCACGCCGACCGCCACCCATCAGTACACCGCGCCGGGTCTGTACCTGGTGACGCTGACGGTCAGACTGGCCGACGGCACGACGCTGACCAAAAACTTCATCCAGGCGGTCAATCCGCCCGCCACCGCCAATGCGCCGAAAGCCTCCTCGTCGGTCCTGCTGGAATCGCGCGTCGGCGCCTCGGCGCGTTTGTGGACGGTCAATCCGGACAACAACACCGTCAGCGTGTTCGACACGGCGAATAACGCCAAGGTCGCGGAAATCGCCGTTGGCGGCTCGCCGCGCACCCTGGCCCTGGCCCCCAGCGGTCGCATCTGGGTCGCCAACCGTGACGGCGCCAGCCTCTCGGTCATCAGCCCGTCGACCCTGACCGTGGTCAACACGGTAGCCATGCCACGCGCCTCCCAGCCCTTCGGCCTGGTGTTCGCGCCGGATGGCTCCGCCGGTTACGTCGTGCTGGAAGCGGGCGGCCAGCTCTTGAAGCTGGACCCGATCAGCGGCGCCACCCTGGGCAGCCTCCCCATCGGCAGCCATGCCCGGCAGGTATCGATCACCGCCGACAGCAGCCAGATCCTGGTGTCGCGCTTCATCACCCCCAGCCTGCCCGGCGAATCGACCGCCACGGTGGACACCAGCACGGCCGGCGGTGAAGTCCTGGCGATCAATGCCGCCAATTTCGCCATCGCCCGGACCATCACCCTGCGCCACAGCGACAAAGTCGACAACGAAATCCAGGGCAGCGGTATTCCCAACTACCTGAGCGCGCCGGTCATCTCGCCCGACGGCAGCAGCGCCTGGGTGCCCTCCAAGCAGGACAACATCAAGCGTGGCACCCTGCGCGGCAGCCTGGGACTCGACTTCCAGAACACCGTGCGCGCCATCAGTTCGCGCATCAACCTCGCGTCCTTGACCGAGGACTACGCCAGCCGCATCGACCACGACAACTCCAGCGTCGGTTCGGCGGCGGCCTATCACCCCAGCGGCGCCTATCTGTTCGTCGCCCTGGAAACCAGCCGCCAAGTCGCCGTGGTCAACGCCATCGGCGGCCGCGAGCTGTTCAAGGTCGACGTCGGCCGCGCCCCGCAAGGCCTGACCGTCTCCGCCGACGGCCTGACCCTGTACGTGCAGAACTTCATGGACCGCAGCGTCAGCGTCCTCGACCTGAGCCCCTTGGTACAGAACGGCGAATTCCGCCTGCCGCTCAAGGCCACGCTCAACGCCATCGCCGCCGAAGCCTTGCCGCCCGCCGTGCTGACCGGCAAGCAGTTCTTCTACGACGCCAAGGACCCGCGCCTAGCCCGCGACAGCTACATGAGCTGCGCCAGCTGCCACGCGGACGCCGAAAATGACGGCCGCACCTGGGACTTCACCGGCTTCGGCGAAGGCCTACGCAACACCCCGTCGCTCAAGGGCCGGGCCGGCATGGGCCAGGGCTTCGTCCACTGGAGCGCCAACTTCGACGAGATCCAGGACTTCGAAGGCCAAATCCGCAACTTTGCCGGCGGCACCGGTCTCATGACCGCCGCCCAGTTCGCCACCGGCACCCGCGCCCAACCCCTGGGCGACAAGAAGGCCGGCGTCAGCGCCGACCTCGATGCCCTGGCGGCCTATCTCAACTCGCTGAACCGTTTCGACAACACCCCGTTCCGCGCCACCGACGGCACCCTGACCAGCGCCGCCATCGCCGGCAAGACCGTGTTCGATGCCAACGGCTGCGGCACCTGCCACACCGGTCCTGGCTTCACCACCAGCGGCGACGCCAGCGCAATGAAGAACGTCGGCACCCTCAAGCCGACTAGCGGCAAACGGCTGAACGGAACGCTCACCGGCATAGACATCCCAACCTTGCGGGACGTCTGGGCCACCGGACCTTACCTCCACGATGGCAGCGCGCCCACCCTGGCCGCCGCCATTCAGGCGCACCAGGGCAATACCGTGGCTGGTGTCGACCTTGACAACCTGACGGCCTATCTCCAGCAGATCGGCGCGGAAGAAGTCGTCGCGGCCGGCACGGCTGGCGCCTGGAGCTTCAACGAAGGCGCCGGCACCACCGCCGCCGACAGTTCGGGGGCCAACCGTCCCTTGTCCCTTGCCAATACCACCTGGGTGGCCGGCAAGGTTGGGCAGGCACTGCAGTTCAACGGCGCGAACGCCAGCGGGTCCACCGCCTCGGCGGTGCTTGATACGGCGAACAGCTTCTCGGTCGCCACCTGGGTACGTCTCGACGCGCTTACCGGCTGGCGCACCATGGTCAACCAGGATGGCTTGATCGCCAGCGGCTTCTGGCTGCAATACAGCGAGTTCGTCGGCAGCAAGTTCCTGCTGTCGATGCACGATGCCGATGCCAACGGCAGCATCGCCTTCCGCGCGGTCGGCACGACGACCCCGGTGGTCGGCCAGTGGTATCACGTCGTCGGCGTGCGCGATAAGGCTGCCGGCACCATGAAGCTCTACGTCAACGGCAAGCTGGAAGGCACCACGGCCTATGCCGGTGGCTGGCCCGCCAATGGCGCGCTCAATGTCGGTCGCGGCAAGTTCAACGGGCCAAACGACTGGTTTGCCGGCGCACTGGACGAGGTGAAGACCTACTCGACCGCGCTGACCGACGCCGACATCGCCCAGCTCTATGCGCAAGGCAACGGCGGCGGGGTCACACCCGTCAACGTCCCGCCGACCGTCTCGCTGACCGCCCCGGCCAACAACGCCAGTGTGGTTCAGGGCACGGCCATCAGCGTGTCCGCCAATGCCGCCGACAGCGACGGCACGGTGGCGCGGGTGGAGTTCTACGACGGCGCGATCTTGATCGGCAGCGATGCCACGGCGCCCTATAGCCTGAGCTGGAGCAACGCCGCCGTCGGCGCCCACAGCGTCACCGCCCGGGCGTTCGACAATGCCGGAGCGAGTACCACCAGCGCGGCGGTTGCCGTGACGGTAACGGCGAACACGGCTACGGGAACCGGCACCGGTCTCACCGGCAACTACTTCACCAATCCCACCCTCACCGGCAGTCCGGCGCTGACCCGCGTCGAAGCCCCCTGGTTTGATTGGGGTGTCGGTGTGCCGGCCGCCACGATTCCGGGTGATAACTTCTCGGTGCGCTGGACTGGCCAATTGCAGGCCATCGAGGCCGGTGCCTACCAATTCCGCACCACCTCCGACGACGGGGTGCGTGTATGGGTCAATGGCGCACTGGTCATCGACAACTGGACGGTGCATGCACCGACGGTGGATACCTCTGGGCTGGTGACGCTCGCCGCCGGACAGCGGGTACCAGTCGTGGTCGAATTCCAGGAATTCGGCGGCGGCGCGGTGCTGCAACTCGGCTGGCTGCGTCCGGGTGGCGTTTGGGCGCAAGTGCCGGTCACTCAACTTTTCCCCACAACGGCACCCGTCCCGGCCAACGTCCCACCGACCGTGGCTTTGACGGCCCCGGCCAACAATGCCAGCGTGGTTCAGGGCACGGCCATCACCGTGTCCGCCAATGCCGGTGACAGCGACGGCACGGTGGCGCGGGTGGAGTTCTATGACGGCGCGACCTTGATCGGTAGCGACGCCACGGCGCCCTACAGCCTGAGCTGGACCAACGCCGCCGTCGGCGCCCACAGCGTCACCGCCAGGGCCTTCGACAATGCCGGAGCGAGCACCGCCAGCGGGGTCGTCACCGTCACAGTGAACGCGGTGGGTGGCACGCTGCCGGCCGGCGCACTGGGCGAATGGACCTTCGACACCGCCAGCGGAGTTACCGCTCCCGACACCAGCGGCAACGGCAAGACGTTGACGCTGACGGCCGGTACCAGCATTACCGCCACCGGTAGATCCGGCGCGGCACTCTTGACCAATGGCGGCAGTTCCATCGGCGGCGCGGCCACGGCGGGACCCGTCCTCAACACCGCCGGCAGCTTCAGCGTCTCGGGCTGGATTCGCTTCGATCAGTTGCCCACCTGTTGGAACCAGATCATGGCCAGCCAGGACGGCGTGACGGTCTCGGGCTTCTACCTGGGTATCGTGCCACCCTGCAACGGCGGCCTGCCGCGCGCGACCTTCTCCATGCAGGGTTCCGACCTGGATGCGAGCACCACATATCGCGTACTCGATACGGCCACCATCGTGACCGGCTCCTGGTACCACTTGGTGGGCGTGCGCGATGCCACGGCCAACACCATGACGTTGTACGTCAATGGCAAGCTTGTGGGCACCGTGGCCAACGCCACCAAATGGGCGGCCAACGGCAAATTTGCCGTCGGTCGGGCCAAGTTCAGCGGCGGTTCACGCGATCCGGTCCATGGCGCCATCGACGGTGTGCGTGCCTACGGCCGGGCGCTGACCTCTGCCGAGGTGACCTCACTCTTCCAGGCAGGAGGCAAGTAAACAGGGGAGGGTTCCTGTCGGCGGCTTGCTTCGAGTACCGGAGCAAGCCAGCCGCGGAATAAGACAAAGCGCGTAAGCGTCTTTGCCGCACCGACCGCTTGAAAGGCCATGGCTGGGCGGCCCGTGTTCCAGTGTCCGGATCGTTAACTTTCGAAAAGAGAAGCCAACCAATGAAAAATAAAAACACCGCCCCCGCGCCGGCTTTCCCGGCCCGCGTCCGGGAACTCGCCTATTGGGTCAGCAGCCTTCTGGCACTGGGGAGCGCGGCCTCCGGCACCGTCCTGGCGGCCGATTGGGTAACCGTGCCGAAAAACCCCGACCCGCTGCTGCAGGGCCTTAATATTCCCGTCGATGCGCCCACCAAAGGCATGTGGTCCGGCGTCAATCCCTGGCCGATGAACGGCTTGCACACCGTCGTGCTGCCCAACGGCAAAGTGCTGACCTACGGCACTACCGCCGACGGCAATACTCAGGACGGCCGCTTCATGGACGTGTGGGATCCGGCGCTCGGATTCGCTGCCGCCAGCCACAAGACCACGTTCCGCGCGGCGCAGGTCAATAGTTTCTGCGGCGCCGCGGCCTTCCTGTCCACCGGGCAATTGATGATCAGCGGAGGCAATTCCCCGTTCGACAGCGGCTTGTACGCGCCGGCCACGGACACGATCCAGACCTCGCCGTTCCGCATGGCGGATCAGCGCTGGTACGCCACCATGATCAACCTGCCGGACAGCCGTCCGATCATTCTCGGCGGCATGAACCCTGGTTCCGAGGGGATGCAAAACGACCCGGGTGGGGCTATCACCGCCGGGTTGGCCTCGATGTCACCGGAGGTTTTCGACCCGACGCTCGGCTGGACAACCCTGTTCGACGCAAACAGCCGCGACGCCTTCGGTCCCGATTACCTGCGCGCTTCCTATCCGCGCGCCTGGGTGGCCCCCAATGGCCAGGTGTTCGGCATCTCGGCGGAAACCATGTGGTATCTGGATGCCGGCGGTAACGGCGCCATCCGCATCGCCGGCAAGTACAAGGTACCCCCTAGCCCGACGAATCCGGTGAACGTGGGCGCCACCAATTCGGCGGTGATGTTCGCGCCTGGCAAGATTCTCGTCGCTGGGGGCAACGGGTCCTTCAATGGCGAGGGCTGGCCCGCCAGCAACATGGCGACGGTTGTGGACATCAACGGTGCCAATCCGGTCCTCACCGAGCAGCCGCGCATGGCGTTCCCGCGCCGCTATCCCAATGCCATCGTCATGCCCAATGGCCGCGTGGCCATTACTGGCGGCACCACGGTCGGCAACAATAACGGCGCGAGTTCCGTTTTTGCCGCGGAACTCTGGAACCCCGACACCGGTACCTGGACCCAGGGCGCCAACGCCGCGATTTTCCGGGGCTATCACTCCTTCTCGAGCCTGCTCCCCAACGGCGCAATCCTCTCAACGGGCGGCGGCGCGCCGGGACCGGTCACCAACCTGAACGCCGAACTGTATTACCCGCCGTATCTATTCCGCACCGTGAACGGCGTCACGCAACTCGCCCCCCGGCCGGTGATCGATGCCATCGGCGGTTTGAGTTTTGCCAACACCGGTCTGCTGGAACTGGACATGACCAGCGCCGATCCGGTAGCCAAACTGGCCCTGATCGGTGTCAGCGCCGGCACCCACTCCTTCAACAGCGGCCAGCGCTATGTGCCGCTGACGTTTACCCAGGCCGGCGTGCGCCTGACCGCCACCGTGCCCAATGCCAACATCGCCCCGCCTGGTTATTACCAAGTGGTGGCGCTCGACGCCGCTGGCGTGCCTTCCGCCGGCGTTATCGTCGCCGTCGGTCAGACCGCCCCGCCCGCCACGCCGATCACCGTCACCCGCAATACACAGGTCGCGCTGCGCTCAGTCAACCTGCCCGCCCAGGCGGTCGGCATTGACGCCGCCGGACTCGGCGTCCTGCAGCCGCTGAGTGCCACGGCGCCGACCGGGGCCGACCTGGCGGCAACCACCTTCATTTCCCGCGACGGCTTTTCCAACCCGAACTGCCTGTCCTTCGAGTTCGCCGGAACCCCGGGCCGGTTCCTGCGGCACGCCGGCTTCCGCCTGCAACTGGGCAACAACGATGGCAGCGCATTGTTCAAGGACGATGCGACCTTCTGCCCGGAAAATGGCCTGTCCGGTTCCGGCGTGACGCTGCGCTCGGTGAACTATCCCGCCAACGTCATTCGCCATCGCACCGGCCAAATCTGGCTCGATCCCAGCGACGGCAGCGCGGCTTTCAACGACTCCGCCAGCTTCTTCCTGCAAACCCCGCCGACGGCTCCGCCGCCGGTCACGACCATCGGCAGCATCACCGCGCCAATCGTGGCAAGCGGCGGCACAGCCAGCTACAACGCCGGTTCGGTCGCCCCTGGCGCCCAGTACAGTTGGAGCTTCGGCGACGGCTCGGCCGCCACCGGCTTCTCGACCACGCCGACCGCCACCCATCAGTACACCGCGCCGGGTCTGTACCTGGTGACGCTGACGGTCAGACTGGCCGACGGCACGACGCTGACCAAAAACTTCATCCAGGCGGTCAATCCGCCCGCCACCGCCAATGCGCCGAAAGCCTCCTCGTCGGTCCTGCTGGAATCGCGCG
The DNA here is from genome assembly GCA_037367405.1 of Ottelia alismoides. Taxonomy (NCBI): domain Eukaryota; kingdom Viridiplantae; phylum Streptophyta; class Magnoliopsida; order Alismatales; family Hydrocharitaceae; genus Ottelia; species Ottelia alismoides. Next base: position 186,721 of record JAZKJV010006301.1, read on the forward strand.
TCGGCGCCTCGGCGCGTTTGTGGACGGTCAATCCGGACAACAACACCGTCAGCGTGTTCGACACGGCGAATAACGCCAAGGTCGCGGAAATCGCCGTTGGCGGCTCGCCGCGCACCCTGGCCCTGGCCCCCAGCGGTCGCATCTGGGTCGCCAACCGTGACGGCGCCAGCCTCTCGGTCATCAGCCCGTCGACCCTGACCGTGGTCAACACGGTAGCCATGCCACGCGCCTCCCAGCCCTTCGGCCTGGTGTTCGCGCCGGATGGCTCCGCCGGTTACGTCGTGCTGGAAGCGGGCGGCCAGCTCTTGAAGCTGGACCCGATCAGCGGCGCCACCCTGGGCAGCCTCCCCATCGGCAGCCATGCCCGGCAGGTATCGATCACCGCCGACAGCAGCCAGATCCTGGTGTCGCGCTTCATCACCCCCAGCCTGCCCGGCGAATCGACCGCCACGGTGGACACCAGCACGGCCGGCGGTGAAGTCCTGGCGATCAATGCCGCCAATTTCGCCATCGCCCGGACCATCACCCTGCGCCACAGCGACAAAGTCGACAACGAAATCCAGGGCAGCGGTATTCCCAACTACCTGAGCGCGCCGGTCATCTCGCCCGACGGCAGCAGCGCCTGGGTGCCCTCCAAGCAGGACAACATCAAGCGTGGCACCCTGCGCGGCAGCCTGGGACTCGACTTCCAGAACACCGTGCGCGCCATCAGTTCGCGCATCAACCTCGCGTCCTTGACCGAGGACTACGCCAGCCGCATCGACCACGACAACTCCAGCGTCGGTTCGGCGGCGGCCTATCACCCCAGCGGCGCCTATCTGTTCGTCGCCCTGGAAACCAGCCGCCAAGTCGCCGTGGTCAACGCCATCGGCGGCCGCGAGCTGTTCAAGGTCGACGTCGGCCGCGCCCCGCAAGGCCTGACCGTCTCCGCCGACGGCCTGACCCTGTACGTGCAGAACTTCATGGACCGCAGCGTCAGCGTCCTCGACCTGAGCCCCTTGGTACAGAACGGCGAATTCCGCCTGCCGCTCAAGGCCACGCTCAACGCCATCGCCGCCGAAGCCTTGCCGCCCGCCGTGCTGACCGGCAAGCAGTTCTTCTACGACGCCAAGGACCCGCGCCTAGCCCGCGACAGCTACATGAGCTGCGCCAGCTGCCACGCGGACGCCGAAAATGACGGCCGCACCTGGGACTTCACCGGCTTCGGCGAAGGCCTACGCAACACCCCGTCGCTCAAGGGCCGGGCCGGCATGGGCCAGGGCTTCGTCCACTGGAGCGCCAACTTCGACGAGATCCAGGACTTCGAAGGCCAAATCCGCAACTTTGCCGGCGGCACCGGTCTCATGACCGCCGCCCAGTTCGCCACCGGCACCCGCGCCCAACCCCTGGGCGACAAGAAGGCCGGCGTCAGCGCCGACCTCGATGCCCTGGCGGCCTATCTCAACTCGCTGAACCGTTTCGACAACACCCCGTTCCGCGCCACCGACGGCACCCTGACCAGCGCCGCCATCGCCGGCAAGACCGTGTTCGATGCCAACGGCTGCGGCACCTGCCACACCGGTCCTGGCTTCACCACCAGCGGCGACGCCAGCGCAATGAAGAACGTCGGCACCCTCAAGCCGACTAGCGGCAAACGCTTGAACGGAGCGCTCACCGGCATAGACATCCCGACCTTGCGGGACGTTTGGGCCACCGGACCTTACCTCCACGACGGCAGCGCGCCCACCCTGGCCGCCGCCATTCAGGCACACAACACGGTCACGCTGAACGCGACCGATCTGGCCAACGTGGCAGCCTATGTCCAGCAGATCGGCGCGGAAGAAGTTGGGATCGGCGGATTGCCGGCCGGCGCGCTTGGGGCCTGGGATTTCGATACGGCCACGGGTACGACCGCTCCCGATACCAGCGGTAACGGCAAGACTCTGACGTTGAGCACCGGTACCTCGATTACGGCCGCTGGTTTGTCCGGGGCGGCGCTGCAAGCCAACGGCGCCAACTCCAACGATGGTGCCGCGACCACCAGTTCGGTGATCAACACGGCTGGCAGCTTTGCGGTTTCCGGGTGGGTTCGTTTCGACCAGCTGCCCACGTGCTGGAACCAGATCATGGCCAGCCAGGACGGCGTGACAGTGTCTGGGTTCTACCTGGGCATCCGGCCGACCTGCGGCGGCGGGACCGCGCAGTTCATGTTCAGCATGTTGGCGGGCGATGCCGATGCCAACATCAACTACGCAGCAGCGGGTGGACCCGCGCCGAGCATCGGCACCTGGACACACTTGGTCGGCGTGCGTGATGCCGTGGCCAATACGATGTCGCTCTACGTCAATGGCGCTCTGGTTCAAACCATCGCCAATCCCAGCAAATGGGCGGCGAACGGCAATTTCGCCATCGGCCGGTCCAAGTTCAGCGGCGGTGCCCGCGATCCGCTCTACGGCCAGATCGATGCCGTTCGCGCTTACGGTCGTGTCCTCACGGCGGCAGAGGTTACGACGCTCTTCCAGGCGCGAGCTAGCGGCAACGGCGGCGGGGTCACACCCGTCAACGTCCCGCCGACCGTCTCGCTGACCGCCCCGGGCAACAACGCCAGTGTGGTTCAGGGCACGGCCATCACCGTGTCCGCCGACGCCGCCGATAGCGACGGCACGGTGGCGCGGGTGGAGTTCTACGACGGCGCGACCTTGATCGGCAGCGACGCCACGGCGCCTTACAGCCTGAGCTGGACCAACGCCGCCGTCGGCGCCCACAGCGTCACCGCCCGGGCGTTCGACAATGCCGGAGCGAGTACCACCAGCAGCGCCGTCGCGCTGTCGGTGACGGCTTCGACCGGCACCGCGCCGCCGGCCAACGCCGTGGCCTGCGCCAGCGAAGGCGCGACCTGCGTCCTGCCTGCCGGCAGCACCGCGACAGTCTGGTACGGCGTCGGAACCAGCTGGTTCTCCAAGACCGGCCTGACCGGCAGCGTGGTTTGCACCAACGCCACCTTCGGCGATCCGGCCGTGGGAGCGGTGAAGTCCTGCGTCTATCAGGTCACCAGCAGCGCGCCGGTCAATGCCGCGCCCACGGTGTCGCTGACCGCCCCGGCCAACAACGCCAGCGTGGTTCAGGGCACGGCCATCACCGTGTCCGCCAATGCCGGTGACAGCGACGGCACGGTGGCGCGGGTGGAGTTCTATGACGGCGCAACCTTGATCGGTAGCGACGCCACGGCGCCCTACAGCCTGAGCTGGACGAACGCCGCGGTCGGCGCGCACAGCGTTACCGCCAGGGCCTTTGACAATGTCGGCGCAAGCACCACCAGCGGGGCCGTCACCGTCAACGTGACCGCGCCGCCCGCTAACGTTCCGCCGACCGTCTCGCTGACCGCGCCGGCCAACAACGCCAGCGTGGCTCAGGGAACGGCCATCACCGTGTCCGCCAACGCCGCCGATAGCGACGGCACCGTGGCGCGGGTGGAGTTCTACGACGGCGCGACCTTGATTGGCAGCGATGCCACGGCGCCTTACAGCCTGAGCTGGACCGGTGCCGTGGTCGGACCCCACAGCGTCACCGCCAAGGCGTTTGACAATGCCGGAGCGAACACCACCAGCGGGGCCGCGACGGTCAACGTCACCGCGGTGACGACGCCGGCATGGACCAAATGCGCCAACCAGGGTGGTGTGTGCTTCTTCTCAGGTACAGCCAATGTTCGTTATACGAACGCGGCGCTGGGTCAGTCGGCGGTGAGGAGCGCGACCACGCTGACGTTCTGTCTGCCCATCATGTTCGGCTTGCCTTTCGATACGACCAACACTGGCATTTGCGAGTACCAAGTGCCGTAAGCCGGAAAGCCTAGCGGCGACTGGTCCTGCCCGGCGCGGCCCGATGCGGTTCCTTCCGCGCCGGGTCGCGGCGGGGGTCCGATCCGCGACCTGCTTGAAAGGCCCTTGCTGGGCGGTTGGTGATGCATCGACCGCATCTTTGATCTTCCAAAAAAAGAAACCACCGATGAAAACAAGAAACACCGCGCCAACGCCGGCCTTGCCGGCCCGCGCTCGCGAACTTGCCTGCCGAATTAGCGCCCTGATCGCGCTTGGCGCGACGCTTCCCGGCACCCTGCTGGCCGCCGCCATGGCGTTGGCCTTTGGTACCGCCGGCGCCAGCAGTGAAGACTTCGACAAGGACTACGCCCGCACCTCCACCCTCGAGGCGCGGCGCGTCGACCGGGTCAAAGCCGTGTTCGAACAGTACGAATGCCAATTCGCTCCCCCGGGCTACTTGTCGGAGTGCGGCATCGTGCGGGTGCCGCTGGACTATGACGAGCCGAACGGCCCCAAGGTCGAGCTCGAGGTGGCCCGGCTGCGCAGCGCCAAGCCCGGCATGCGCCTCGGTACGCTGTTTTTCAATCCGGGCGGGCCGGGGTTTGCGTCGACCGGCAATGCCCTTTTCTCATCGGACTGGCTCGATCAGCGGATTCTCGAGCGCTTCGACATCGTCGGCGTCGATTCGCGCGGTACCGGTCCTAATCGGAGCAATCAGGCGCGATGTTTCCGTACTCAGGCCGAGCAGGACCAATCGCATGCCGGTCAGCCAGCAGGCTATCCGCTGGGCGCGGCCGAAGAAGCGGCCGTCCTGGATTATGCCCGCCGGCACGCCGAAGCCTGCGCCACGACTGGGCAGCCGCTCACCAGCGCGATGTCCACCGCCGAGTCGGCCCGCGACATGGAAGTTGCCCGGCGCGCGCTCGGCGTGGAAAAACTCAGCTTCCTCGGGATCTCGTACGGTACCCAGCTGGGGCAGGTGTACGCCAACCTATTCCCGGAACGCTTCCAGGCCATGGTCCTCGACGGAATGATCGATCCGGTGTCCTTGACCACCGGCCGCGACGGCTCTGGGCGGCGGCTCCCGCCCGATCTGCGTACGCAGGATGCGGAAGGCGCGCAACTGGCGCTGACCGAGTTCCTGGCCCGCTGCGACCAGGCCGGCGCTCCTGCCTGCCCGTTCGCCGGCACCGGCAACTCACGGGCCAAATGGGATCTCCTCATGACGCGTCTCAAGGAACGCCCGGTGACTTATCCCGATCTGGCGACCGGCGAGCCGACATCGATCGGGCAGGCCCGCATGGCCGTCGAAACGCAAGCCATCTTGATGACGATGAAGTACGTCGATTTAGGGGAAGACGTCCGCCTGGCGACGTTTCTTGAAGACATCTTCGCGCTGACCGACCCGAACGTATCCCCCGTGCAAAAGGCCAAACGCGGCGCCCGAGTGTCCGCGATCCGGGCCGCGCTGCGGGAGCAGGTGGCACCGAACGCGGCGGATACGCCAGCCGCCGATGATTACATCCCCTTGATCGATGCCTACTATGCGATCCGCTGCACGGATAGTATCCATCCGAAGGACGTGGACCGCTGGCCCCGGTTCGCTGAGGACGCCGACTTGCGAGCCCCCTACTTTGGGCGGATTTACGCCTGGAACGCCCCGCAGTGCGCCGCCGAACTCTGGAAAGCCCGCGACGAAGACCGCTTCCTCGGCCCCTTCGACCGCCGGACCAAGGCGCCAATCCTCCTGATCGGCAATTACTACGACCCTGCGACCTCCTACCGGGGCGGTGCGCTACGGGCAGCCGCGACGTTGGGCAATGCCCGACTGGTCACCAGCGATTCCTGGGGGCATGGCGCCTACGGTACCTCGGACTGCGTCAACGACGCGGTCGCCAACTACCTGCTGAGCGGCGCGTTGCCGCCCGAAGGCAGCGTCTGCGTCGGCGCGCAGCCTTTCGGGACCGGACCGACGGCCACCGCCCAAACCATGGACACGGGCGGCGCCCAAAAGAGCGTCCGAAATGCTGACCACGAAAAGCGCACCACCGGCCGTCCCGCCCCCTTCCGGCCTTTTATGCCGGGTTTGATTGACTGATTGCCGAAGCCTGGAACAGCACAGGTCAAGCCTGGGTTCACGGGCGCGCGGGATGCCTTATAAAACCGTTTCAATTCTGAAGGTTTCGACTCCCATGCGTAATCCAACGAACAAAATCCAGCACTACCCCAAACACGCCGGCACCGAGCGCGGTCCAGAGAATCATCCATTGCCTTCTGGTCTTCGCCAGCGCCAGGGAAGGCGACGCTCGGAAGCCGTGGCGCGGCGCCGAGAACCAGACCTGCGTTCTGCCGGCCGGCAGCAGCGCCACCGTTTGGTACGGCGCCAACGCCAACTGGGCATCGAAGACCGGAGTAACCGGCAGCATTGGCTGCAACAACGGCGTCTTCGGCGATCCGATCCCCGGTATCGTCAAATCCTGCCGGTACGTGAATAACCCCTAAGCCACACGGCGCAGCCAAGGCGCAAGGAGACGCCCAGATGGATCGAAAATAGCTGCGGCACGGTGATCGTGCAATCGCCAGCGTCGCGACTAGGCGGGAATTTAGACGCCACGATTGCCGCATGGATGGTCTGTTCCAAAACATTCCATATGTGATACATTTGATATACAATTAGCCAAGTGATGTAACATTAACGTCACGTTCATCTAATTTTTGCTTTTTGTTCATTGACTCGGCGCTTAGGTTGGCGCCGGGTTCATCAGAGGTAGGGAAACCTCGACTCGGCGGGATGCCGCGTGAGCCTGGCGCTGGCGCGCCTCGCTAGCTGTGTACCCAAAATCCACGTTGGGAATTTTGGTTTGAATCGTTCCACTATTGAGACTTGACTGTGAAATCACCCATATTCATTCACTGGGCCAAATGGCTCGCCCCACTGCCCCTTATGGGCGTATGCCTAACCGCTCAAGCCGCGCAGAACTGCGTGCCGGGCACCTGGCAGTCCCCGCCGAACAACCTTTGGGATAGCGTCAATGGCTCGTTTCCCGTGCAGGCCGAATCGGAGCATTTTCAAATCCGCTGGCCCGCCGCGAAACCTGATCTCTTGACCGCCACTCAGCGGGAAGGCGCCTTGGCGGCCATGGAAAAAATCCTGACGTGGTTTACCACGGCGCCGGTGAATTGGCCCATGCCGTACTGCCAATCCGCCGCGAAGTACAAGATCCAGATCTTTACCAATGACGGCTATGGCTTGTCGGGGGCTGGCGGCGGCAGGGACGGTATCGAGGTTCCGGCCATGTGGGTGGGGCCCGGCGCCTTGCGCGACGCCTCGACGGGCCTGCCCGACCGGATCAGCGGGATGGTGCATGAGTTCACGCACTCGATGCAGTATTCGAGTCAGGGCATTCGCAACACCGAGTTCGGTGGCTGGATGTGGGAGTCCCACGCCGAGTTCATGGCCCACCAATATCCCGGCAATGGCGACAAGACCGGCTGTACCTCCCTGTCGGCCTGGCATCCGCATCTGTATTTCGGCAGTACCCGCGACCGTTACTGCAACTGGCAGTTCTGGAACGCCATCAAGGACAAGTACGGGTTTGACGCCGTCAACAATATCTACGCCAAATCGGCGAATGTCTTTGGGCAAGACCCCTTGGCGGTTTTGATGCGCAATCAGGGCTGGACACCCGCTCAGTTGGGCGACGAGTTCGGCCTTTACGCGATGCGCAACGTTACCTGGGACTACGTCGACGCCCAGGATGGTTTTGATCGTGGCGCGGCCTTCCGCAAATCGTACGGGCCTAACACGGATATCGGGACCAAGGCCGACTTCAGCGTCAGCAAGCGTCTGCGCCTGGCGCGCCTGGAGCCCATCGATCTGGCCCAACGGCGCTTCATGGTCTCCAAGTACTTCGCCCCGCAGCGCTACGGCTACAACCTGGTCCGGCTGGTTCCGGATGCCGACGCGACCCAATTTACGGTGAAGTTCCGTGGCGTCGTACAATCCGCCATCGCGCCGGGCGCCGAGTTCGGTACCCTGAACAACGAGCCGACCACGCCGACGAAATGGGCCAATTTCCCCATGGCCCGTAATCCGGCCTCGAACTGGCGTTGGGGTGTTGTCGTTATCGACCAGGCGGGCAAGCCCCGCTATAGCGCGTTGCAGCGCGGCGTCTCGGGCGATCTGACGGTCACTCGACAGGCTGGCGATCAGGATGTTTACCTGGCCGTTACCGCGACCCCGGACGAGTACCACAGCATTTTCTGGGACCAGAAATACCACACCATCTATCGCTATCCCTACAAGCTGGAATTCGCCGGTGTCATGCCGGACGGCTATCAGTCGAGCTATAGCGTCCAGACCGGCGGTCTGTTTCCCGCCGGCGCGCCGCATCCGAACGGCGGCGGCTGGGTGGCCAGCGGCGCGCAAGTCGACATCGGTGCCTATGTCGGTCCAAACGCGGCGGTATTGGGCGGCAAGGTGCTAGGTAACGCCAGCATCGAGGATTACGCCATCGTCTGGAACGGCGTCGTTCAGGATAACGCCGTCGTCGGCGGCATGACCCAGTTGATTAACAACATGACCGTCGGCGGCGATGCCAGCATCCGGTCGGTCATGGCTGGCGGACAATCTTGGTCCGGTGGCACGATCATCCAGGGCAGCGCGATTCTCTACGGCGATCTCGAGACGCACTTTGGGACGACACCGGTTACTCAGGGCGCGTTGACAGGCTTTTTGGTGTCCGACATGGCCATCAAACCAGCGGAGGGCGCAAGCCGGACGACCGCTCCAGTCGAGGTCACGGCGCCGTACCAGGCCGACTGGCCTTTCGGCGGCAACCCGCCGCCAGTCAACAAGGCGCCGACGGTTGCCCTGACCGCGCCGACGGCGAACGCGAGTTTCGCGCAGGGCACGGCCATCACCCTCTCCGCCAATGCCGCCGACAGCGACGGCACGGTCGCGCGGGTCGAGTTCTACGACGGCCCGACCTTGATCGGTAGCGACGTCGCCGCGCCCTACAGCCTGAGCTGGAGCGGCGCCGGGGTTGGTCCGCACAGCGTCACCGCCAAGGCGTTCGACAATGGCGGAGCAAGTGCCACCAGCGAGGCAGTGGCCGTGACGGTCACGACGGTCGCCCCGCCGCCGCCACCCGTTAATAAGGCGCCCACGGTTGCCTTGACGGCGCCGGCCAACAACGCCAGCGTGGCTCAGGGTACGGCCATCACCCTCTCCGCCAATGCCGCCGACAGCGACGGCACGGTAGCGCGGGTGGAGTTTTACGATGGCGCCACCTTAATCGGTCGCGACACCACGGCGCCCTATGGCCTGAGCTGGACCGGCGCCGCGGTTGGACCGCACAACGTCACCGCTAGGGCCTTCGACAATGCCGGCGCAAGCACCGCCAGCGGGGCCGTCACCGTCACGGTAAATGCGGTGGGTGGCACGCTGCCGGTCGGCGCACTGGGCGAGTGGACCTTCGACACCGCCAGCGGAGTTACCGCTCCCGACACTAGCGGCAACGGCAAGACGTTGACACTGACGGGAGGTACCAGCATCACCGCCACCGGCAAATCCGGAGCGGCGCTGTTGACCAATGGCGGCAAATCCATCGGCGGCGCGGCCACGTCTGGACCCGTTGTCAACACTGCCGGCAGCTTCAGCGTCTCGGGCTGGATTCGCTTTGATCAGTTGCCCACCTGTTGGAACCAGATCATGGCCAGCCAGGACGGCGTGACGGTCTCGGGCTTCTATCTGGGTATCGTGCCGCCCTGCAACGGTGGCCTGCCGCGCGCGACCTTCTCCATGCAGGGTTCCGACCGGGATGCTAGTACCACGTATCGCGCGCTCGACACGGCCACCATCGTGACCGGCACTTGGTACCACTTGGTGGGCGTGCGTGACGCGACCGCCAACACCATGAAGCTGTACGTCAACGGCAAGCTGGTGGGCACCGTGGCCAACGCCACCAAATGGGCGGCCAACGGCAAATTTGCCGTCGGTCGTGCCAAGTTCAGCGGCGGTTCACGCGATCCGGTCCATGGCGCCATCGACGGTGTGCGTGCCTACGGCCGGGCGCTGACCTCTGCCGAGGTGACCTCACTCTTCCAGGCAGGAGGCAAGTAAGCACGGCAGGGTTCCTGTCGGCGGCTTGCTTCGAGTACCGGAGCAAGCCTGCCGCGGAATGTGACGACAAGCCGAAGCGCGGTAATCGCGCTTCGGCTTTTTTGTTGGCGCGGAGATTTCCCAAACTCGCAGACTTTTCCCCCAACGACCGCGCCTCCAATCCGCGCGGATCGGGGGATAATGTGGATCCGACTAGCCACCCTGATCACTCCATCGCTCATGATCCGCGTCGGTCTGATTTCCGATACCCACGGTTTGCTGAGACCCGAAGTCAAAGCTTTTCTGGTCGGCTCTGATCATATCGTCCACGCGGGCGATATCGGCAAGCCGGAGATTCTGGCGGAACTGGCGACGCTGGCGCCGCTGACGGTCGTGCGCGGCAACAATGACGTCGGCGAATGGGCGACGGCGATTCCGGATGTGGAAACCTTGCGCGTCGATTCGGTCAACCTGCACGTGTTGCACGAGCGTCCGCTACTCGCCATCGACCCCCGCGCGGCGGGAATCGATGTGGTCGTCTCCGGGCATTCTCACAAGCCAGCGATCGAGCAGCTCGATAGCGTTTGGTTCGTCAATCCGGGCAGCGCCGGACCGCGCCGTTTCAAGCTGCCGATTGCCTGCGGGGAGCTGGTCATCGACGGCGGTCGGATCGATGCCCGCATCGTCGAGTTTTAGTCGACGATATTCCGGATCTTCCGGCTTGCCTCACTTGCCGCTCAAATCCTTTACCATCACTTTCGAATTGCGCTGAGTGTTGTAGTTTTGGCGCCGTGCTTCCGGCAGGTCGTCGATCGTGGCCGGCACGAAGCCGAATTCGCGAAACCAATCCGACGTGTGCGTGGTGAGCAGGAACAGCCGGTTCAATCCGGCGGCCTTGGCCAGCGTTTCGATATGCGCGACCAGTTCCACGCCGCGATCCTGGCCACGATAATCGGGATGCAACACCACGCAGGCCAATTCGCCCATGCTCGCTTCCGGATAGGGATGCAGCGCGGCGCAGCCGATCACCAGACCGTCGCGCTCGATGACGGTGTAGTGGTCCAGTTCCATCTCGATGCGCTCGCGGGTTCGGCTGGCGAGAATGCCTTGATTTTCCAACGGATTGATCAGGTCGAGTATGCCCGGAATATCGCGTAGTTCCGCCGTGCGGCGCTTTTCGAACGAGGTGCGGCTGACCAAGGTGCCGATGCCGTCGCGGCTGAACAACTCCAACAACAAGGCGCCGTCGGTATGCCGGTCGAGCAAATGAACGCGTTGCACGCCAGCTTCGCAGGCCTGGACCCCGGCTCGCAGCGTTGGCAGCACCTCGGCCGAAACCGGCGAATCCGCGCCCAGCAGGCTTTGCGCTTCCGCCGTGGTTAATTGCCGCAACAGCCGGTTGTCCGCGCCACGAACGTCGCGCTCGGTCAGCAGCAACAGCTTGTCGGCTTTCAAGGCAATCGCCGCGGCGGTCGCCACTTCCTCCGAACGCAGGTTGTAGATTTCCGCCGCTGGCGAATAGCCCACCGCCGACAGCAGCACCACATCGCCGCGATCGAGCGCGGCGCGAATGCCGTCCACGTCGACGCGGCGCACTTCGCCGGTGTGTTGAAAATCCACGCCATCGCGGACGCCCACGGGCTTGGCGGCGACGAAGTTGCCGGAAGTAACGCGCAATCGTGCCCCGGCCATGGGCGAGGTCGCCAGCCCGGTGGAAAACAGCGCTTCGATTTCCACCCGCACCGCGCCGGCCGCTTCCTTGACGCATTCCAGCGCGGCCGGATCGGTGATTCGCAAGCCCTGATGGTAGCGGCTTTCCAGGCCGCGCTGGCGCATCCGCTGGTCGATCTGGCTGCGAATCCCGTGGACCAGCAGCAGGCGGATACCTAGGCTGTTGAGCAAGGCAAAGTCGTGGATCAAGCCGGTGAACAACGCATCCTGCACGGCCTCGCCGCTGAAGTAGACGACGAAGGTCTTGCCGCGATGGGCGTGAATGTAGGGCGACGAATCGCGAAACCAGCGGACGAAGTCGATGGACGGGCGGGTGTCTGCCATGGCGGTTACGCGGCGGGGCGCAGGCAAAAGTGGTTGATCAGTCCCTTAAGCAGATCGATGCCGCGCGGGATGTGCTCCAGCGGTAGATATTCGTTGGGTTGATGCGCCTGATCGATGTGACCGGCGCCCATGACCACGGTTTGCAGGCCCAGCTGGGTCAGGAACGGCGCTTCCGTGCCGAAGGCCACCGAGCCGGAATCCTGGCCGCTCAGGGCCTCGCACTGCCGGACGATGTCGGTGTCGGCGGGCGTTTCGAACGGCGGCAGTCCGTCGAAAAGGCGCCGGACCTCCAGGCTCAGGCCCGGGAAATCCGCCAGAACCGGCGCGAGTCGCGCCGCCAGTTCGTGGTGCAACGCGTCCAGATCCATGCCGGGCAGCGGGCGAATATCGATCTGCGTCTCGCAGCAGCCGCAGATGCGATTGGGATTGTCGCCACCATGAATCGACCCGAGGTTGAGGGTCGGGTAGTCCACCGCGAACGCCGGGTTGCGATGGCGCGCGCGCAGTTCGCCGCGAAACGCCAGCAACTCGGTCAGCACCGCCAGCATGCCCTCCATGGCGTTGGCGCCGAGCGCGGGATCGCTGGAGTGCCCAGCCTGGCCGCGCACGGTGATGGATTCCAGCATGACGCCCTTGTGCATGCGGATCGGTTTGAGGCCGGTCGGCTCGCCGATGACCGCGTAGCGACCCAGTCGGGCATGGGCCGTCGCCAAGGCGCGCGCGCCGGACATGGAGCTTTCCTCGTCGGCAGTGCCTAGCAGCACCAAGGGCTGGCGTAGCTGCTTGGGGTCGAGTTCGCGCGCCGCCGCCAGCGCCAAGGCAAAAAACGACTTCATGTCGGCCGAGCCCAGGCCATAAATGCGCCCGTCGCGCTCGCTGACCTTGAACGGGTCGGACTGCCACAACTCCGGATTGCACGGCACGGTATCGGTGTGCCCGGACAGCACCAAGCCGCCGGGTTGGTCGCTGGCGCCCAGCGTCGCGACCAGATTGGCCTTGCCGTTGGGCAGGTCGTGAATCCGCACCGAGAAACCCAGGCTCTCCGCCCATTCCGCTAGCAGGGCGATGACGCCGCGGTTGCTCTGGTCGATGCGCGAATCGGTGCAACTGATGGACGGCTCGCGGATCAGCGCGCCAATCATGTCGAGGGTGCCGGGGAGACGGTCGGACATGGCGAGACTAGGAAACAAGAAAACCGCAGTTTAACCGATGTTCCCGCAGCCCAGCGGGCGACGTCAGAGCAGTTGCAGGGCTAGATTGAAATGGATGCCGTCGTCCTGTAGGTCGGGCGTACCGCTCTGGCGTAGCTTGCGCAGCGCGTGGCCCCAGTAGAGTTCGCCGTGGATTCGACGATGCGGGTCCCAGCGCACGCCGATGCCGACGCTGGACAACGTGCTGGGCGAGCCGGGGTTCGGGCCGTTGTCCTCACTCCAGCCGACATCGAAAAACGGCGCGAGCTGGACCTTGCCGTCCTCGGCGCGCTCGCTGATACCAGGAATCGGCAGATTGAAAATCGGAATGCGCAACTCAACCGAGCCAGCCCAGCCGTTGTCGCGCACCAGGATGTTTTCCCGATAGCCGCGCACCGACGAGCTGCCGCCGACGGCGAATTTTTCCAACGGCAACAGCCGGTCGGCGGTCAGTTGCAGATCGCTGCGCAGCAGCAGCTGAATGTCGGTATCGCCCAGGCGGCGTAGCCATTGAATCTGCCCCAGCCAGGCGAAAAATCGTCCGTCCGGCAACCCTTTCGGGTTGATGGTTGCGTCCCAGGTGTCCAGGCCGATGTTGAAGGTCGATCGAATCGCGAGAACCTGGCTTTGATCTCGCTCTATCCATTCCTGACCCAGGCGTAAGGCTGTGATGCGGGTCTGCCCATTTTGGGCGCCGTCCGAGAACGAAAACGGGATGTCGGCGAGAAACGTCCGGCTCTGGCGCCGCTCGAAGCGGGCTTCGCCAGTCAATTGCTGGGTTGACGTCCGATAGAACGGATGGCTCAAGGCGATGCCGTAACTCTCCACTTTGCTGGCGATGCCGAGCGGCTTGAATGGCTGTTCCACCACGTTTGATTCGCTGCGGTCGTAGTACACCCGCAGTCGGGTATCCAGTGCGTTGAGGGGCAGTGTGTACGCCGCGCCGCCCTCATTCAATCCCTCGTTGTGGCCATAGTGCAGCGCCAGGCTGTCGCCGAATCCGGTGAGGTTCAAGGCGGTGGCGTAGACCTCGCCGCGCAGGCTGCCGACGCTGGGCGAGCGCCGGTTATTAAAGGCCACGCTCAGTTCGAAAGGGCGGTGCTCCTTCACATCCAGGCGCAGTACCGCCTCGCCGCGTTTGCTACCGGGGCGTAGCTCGCCATTGAGCTGATCGATCAGCCGATCCTGCTGAAGAATCAGCATGCGCTCCTGAAGTTCCTTGATGTTCAAGACCGCCGCGTCGCTGCTCGCCAGCCGGTCCCGGATGTAGCTATCGCGCAACCAACCATTGCCGGTCAGTTCAACGCCGGTCAGCCGCCCTTCCACCAGCCGCAACGCAATGACGCCATTATCGACTTTCTGATCGGGGATTACCGCGCCGGAATTAACGTAACCCTTGTCGACGTAAAAGCGGGTCAGGGCTTGTTGCAGGTCAAGCAGGTCCTCGGATGTCAGGACCCGCCCCACGTACGGGGCTGCCACCTTGGCCAAATCCTCGGCCGGGAAGACGGTGTTGCCGGTGAGTTTGATGGTCGCCACCGGGACGCGGATTTGGCCGGACAAGGGTTGATCCTCCGGGCCGGGCAGTCGCTCCGATTCCTCCAATCGTGGGGCGGGCTTTCGTGGGCGCTCCGGTACTGGCGGCGGCCGTTGTCGGTCGTCCCCCGGCCGATCGGGAACCGGTAGGAGCAACCGGTTCGGCCGTCGTTCGAGGTCCTGCAGGGTCACGCCGGGCGGCAGGGTGACGCCCGGATTTTGGCTGGGTTGGGGCGCGTCCACGGCGTAAGCCGCGGTCCAACAGGACAAAAGCCAGCAGCGCCAAAGCCGGCGGCAGCGCTTTGGCCCATCACGACTGGTTGAACGCACCGTCATTCGCAACCCTCACTGCCACTGACCGATCAGCACGAACGGCGCCCAAAAATAGGGATGCCGATAGTCGGGGCTGTCGAGCAGGGCGAGTTGCGCGCGACGCAAGGCCTGGGCCTTGCCGACGCCGGGCGCCTTCAGGCTTTTGAGAAAGGCTGGCACCAGTTCGGCGGTTGACGCATCGCTGACTTCCCACAAGCTGGCCATGACGCTTCTGGCGCCAGCCTTGACCGCTACCCCGGCTAGTCCGAGCGCGGCGCGTTCGTCGCCTTCCGCCGTGTCGCAGGCACTGAGAATCAGCAAATCCAGTGGTTCCTTGCGCAACTCGCTGGTGCGGACATAGCGTTCCAGCTCGTCCAGGCTGATGCGATTGTCGTAGGTCAGGAGAAAGCTTTGCCGTGGGTCGCCGCTGATCTGGGCGTGCGTGGCGAAACTGACGATGCCGTAGGGGGTGCGTCGCAGCTCGGCTTGAATCCGGTCCTTGACGAAATCGTCGTCCATCAGGCTCTGACCGGCGAACAGCTCGGCGCTGGCGTCGATCTCCGCGTTCACGTTGGGCAGTTGCCCGAAGCCTTGCACGCCGACCGACAGCCCGGCCCGCAGGGCCTGCCGGTCACGGGTCAAACCGGCTTCCGCCTCGGTGAGACTCAAGCCCGGACTGATGGCCACCGCATAGTCGCGGATCAGGAAGTCGCGGCCATCGTGCAGCGCGGCAAACGGCAGGGTGCGCAAGGCTTCGTCGGGCGCGAAGACCAGCGTGTCGACCCGGTGCGCGGCCAGTTCGTCGCGGATCGGCCGAATCAGCCAGTCGTAGAGCTTGATCGACGCGTTGCGCAGCCGGCGCGGGTTGCCTTGGCTGACCAGTTGCTTGCGAATGGTGGCAAGGGTTTCGGTGAGTTCCGCTTCGCTGACGCGAACCTCCTTGGCGCGTAGTTCGCCGCCCGCGAAGTTGACCAGCAGCAGCAGCCGATCCGGGAAGGTCATGGTGTAGATCAGCGCCGAACCGGGCGTGATCAAGCCGGCCAGGTCCTTGTTCTGGCGCTTTTCCTGAAGCGCGGCGACGCACTCGTCTAGGTAATAGCTCTGCAATTCCGCGCCGCGCAGCGATTCCAGCACGTCGCGGGCTTCGCGTAAATTCGCTGGCGTGCGGGCGCCATTCTCGTCTAGCAGTAACGCCAACAGCTCGCGATACATGGCGCCGACCGTGTCGCGAAAGTAACCCGGCATGCCGCGATCGCCGAAGATCAGTGCCGCCCGAACCGGCGCGATGTCCTGCACGGCGCGTCGGTAGGCGGACTTCGCCGCTTCCCGGTCACCGCTGGCCGCCAGGCTTCGGCCCAATTGCCAATGCCAGCGGGCCGACAGCTCCGGCGCATCGGCCTCGGCCGCGGCAAACAGCGCTTGGCGGAACCGCGTGCTGGCGTCGCCGTGGCGGTCCTCGGCTGCCAGCCATTCGCCCAACTGGCCGCGGGCGTGCGATAGCAGGCGCGCATCCTTGGCTCTTTCCGCCTGTACCAATGCCTCGTCGAGAATCGCCCGCGCCCGCTGCCGTAGCGGTTCGCGCGCCGCCCGAGGGAGAGTCGACAAGCGCTGCGCCAGGTAGCCCAAAGCGATCAGCCGATGGGTTTGTTGCGACGAGCGGGGCAGGGCATGGACGCTGGTCAGGCCGGCGTCGATGCTGGCGAGACTGTCAACAGCCGTGCCCTCGGCCAGATCGAGGTGCAATTGATTGATCAGCAGCGTCGCCAGCAGCGCCGAGTCAGGGCTTTGACGGGCCCGCTCCAGGCCGGATTGATAGGCAGAACGCGCCGGGCGGAAGTCACGTCGCGCGGTGAGGGCATTGCCAAGGTGGTTGTAGGCGGTTGCCTCAACCGACGCTGATTGGCAGCCTTGGGCGAGTGCAACCGCTTGTTCGGCATTATTGACGGCTTCGTCCAGCCGCCGAATTCGCAAAAAGGCATCGCTGAGGCTGGCGAAAACCAGCGCGCGCTGGGCGGGCGTGGCGGCCTTTGCGGATTCGGAAACGGCTGTTTGCAACAGGCCGAAGGCTTTTTCCGACTGTCCCAGCGACTGGGCGGTGGCGGCTTGCGCGAGCAGCACTGCCAGTGGGTCGGGTGAAGGCGGGTCGGCTAAGACTATCGAAACCGAGACGGCCAACATTCCGCAGGCGCCGCCGGCCAGAGCGGCTAAGCGCGACGCGAGCTTCATGGCTACAAGGCCGCCGTTTCCTGGCGCGGCTCCGGCGCCTTCAGTCCTTCCCAGTTTTTGCGCAGACAGCCACCGACCTGCCAATTTCCGTAAGGAGGCGCGTCGGACGCGCCGCTTTCGGTTGATGGCGGCGCTTCGACCCCTAGCCCATAGGGCGAATCCGGCAGCAGTTCGTAACGGCGTACCGTCAGTGAGCTTGCCTCCGTGCTCATGCGCTCGTGGCAAGGGCGGGCGAGCAGGGGGGTGGGATCGAGGAATTCGGCCGGCAGCCGGCTGAGCCGCTCGGTGATGTACGAATCAGGCGACTGAATGCTGACGTTTCCGGAGATACCCAGCCGCGAGGAGGCATCGATCCGGCTGTCGGGTGATCTCACCAACAGGTCAGTGACGATGCGGATGTTCCCGCCGCGGCCTGCCGCCGCGTTGGCGACGATCTGGCTGCCGCCGTCCAGTTGGGTCAGACGCGGATCGATGTCGATATTGCCGCCATTGCCTTGGCCCGCGGCGGCGGATGTGCTGATGCGGCTGCGCGAGCTGAGTCGGACCCGATCGCTGGCCTGGATTGAAATGTCGCCGGCGTCGGCGGTTTGCGTGGACACGCTGATTTGGCCACCATTGCTGAGATCGAGTGTCCGCATCTTGTCCGCATCCCGACCGGCGACGCGGATATTGCCGGAACGCCCGGCGCCCTTGCTTTCGGCGGAAAGTGTGGCGCCACTGTCCACGGTTAGGGTGTTTGCGAGGACGGAAATATCGCCCGCCCGCCGCGCGCCTCGGGTGTCGCTGGAAATGCGCGACCGATCGGACAGGGCGACCTGATCCGCTTCGATCCGCAGTTCGCCGCCACGGCTCAAGCCGGCGGTGTCGGTGGAAATGGCGGAGTCTTTCCCCTGTACGGTTAATTGCTCGGCGCGGACGCGCAGGTTGCCAGCCGCTCCTGTCCCGCTGCTGTCGGCGGCGATCCGCGCACCATTCGCCAGCGTCACCCGGCGACCCTGTACCGCAATGTCCCCGGCCGCACCGCTGCCTTGGGTGCCGCTGGCAATCTTCGCCTGGCGCATCGAAACCGAATCGCGCGCGGCGACGTCAATGGCCCCGCCGGCGCCTTGTCCGGTCGTGGTCGAATTCAGTTCGGCGTCATCACTCATGACGAACCGTCCGGCCTTAATGAAAATGGCGCCGGCATTGCCCGAGCCGCTGCTGCGGGTGGTTGCGGTCGAGCCACGCAGTTCGACGGCGCCATTGTCGGCACGAACCGCAAAGCGCCCGCCCGCGCCGCCGCCCTCGGTTTGCGATTCGAAAGTCGATGCATTTTTCGCCAGGACGCGGCCGGCGGTGATGGGGATGCTGCCCGCGTCGCCGGAGCCGCTGGACGCCGTGACGATGCGGCCGCGATCGAACTCGGCCGAGTCCGAGGCATGGATGGCGATCTCGCCGCCACGACCGCCGTTGCGGGTGCGTGATGACAGGCTGGAGTCGCCGTCGAGCTTGAATTTGGGGCTGCGGATCGTGATCGAACCGGCATCGGCCGAGACGCGCGGGTCATCCGATTCGCTGGCGGTCGAGATCCGCGAGCCGCCAGTGATGCGGGTTTCCGAAGCGTCGATGTCGACATTGCCGCCCGTGCCTTGAGAGGTGGTTTCGGAGATGATCTTGGACGCGCCTTCCATGCTGAATTGGCCGCCACGAAGGGTGACCGGTCCCGCCGAACCGCTGGACGAAGCGCGGGTGCTGACCTCACTGCCGCCTTGCAGTGAGAGGCTATCTGAACCGCGCAGATAGACATCCCCGGCCTTGCCGCCGCCGGTCGTGGCGGCGGAAATACGGCTAGCGTTTTCCAATGTCAGCTTGCGGGCGATGACCGCGACCGAACCGGCCTGGCCACTGCCGCTGGTGGAACTGGTGAGGGTCGCACGGTCGAGCGTGGCTTCGCCATTTAGCGCGTCGATTTTGATTTCGCCACCATTGCCGCTACCAGATGTAGTCGAGTCGAACTCGGTGCCCTTGGACGCGCGGAAACTGCCGGCCGTGACGTATATGTTGCCGGCATCGCCGTCGCTGCTGGTGCTGCTGGTGACTTTGGAGTTGTCGAAGGTCGCGTCGCCGTTGCCGTTCGCGTCGATGCTGATGGTTCCGCCTGAGCCCGCGCCTTCCGTGCGGGAGTTTAGGACCGCGTTATCGGCGATGACCGTGGCGGTCCGGATCGTAATGGGGCCAGCGTTTCCGGCGGCGGTCGTTTGGGTATCGATGGTCGAGTCGCTCAACGAGATTTGCTCGGAGGATCGGGCGCCGTGCGCCAGACGAATGGAGCCACCGTCTCCGGCGTTGGTGGTTTGCGATGACAGTTTGGAGCCATCGGAGAGGGCAATCTCGCGTGCATTGATCGTTAGGGCCCCGGCTTTCGCACGAGTCCCGGAGCCGACGCTTGCAGAGGAAACCGAGGAGTGGTCGTCGATACGAATAGTATTGCCGTTCAGTTCAATGTCTCCGCCTTTGCCCTCTCCGGAGGTTTCCGAGGTCACCTGCGACCGCGATAGGCGTCCTAAATTGTCTGTAGCAATCCGGATGGCGCCGGCGTTACCGGCACCGCTGGTTTGACTGGTAACGGTGGCGTCGTCGAGAGAGACGTCGTTCGATGCGGTTACGGTGATTTCGCCGCCTTTACCGCCGTTCCGGGTTTGGGATGACAGGGTAGAGCCGTCGGTTAGGCTTAATTGTCTTGCGCTTATTGTGATGTCGCCGGCATTGGCTTGGCTATTTTCACCGAGGCTGGCTGAGGAGATTCGCGAGTTGTTTGTCAAGGCAACCGCGTTAGCTGAAAACGATACGTCGCCGCCATTCCCCGAACCCGTTGATTCAGACGTGACAGCAGACTTTCCGGATAGATCCAAGGTTGACGTTCTAACGTTGATTGACCCGGCATCACCGCTCGCGAATGCCTTGGTGCTGATTTCACTTTCGTCAGCTAACTTCGTTCTCTCGACCGATTGGATACTGATTCCCCCCCCCAGCCCGGAGCCGTAATTTTCCGCGAGCAAGCGCGATGCTCGGCTCAGATCAAAGTCTGTCGCGCCGATAGCAATAACACCGGCTTGACCGGCGGCGGCTTCGGCTGCCGTAGCACGGATTATTGACCGATCAGCGATCGAAATTGTTTTGGCGTTCAGCCGGGATTTCGCCAGCTGAGCCCTGCCCTGTTGTCTCGCTAGTAACCTCGCTGGCGCCACTCATGGCTATGGAATTGGCGGTCAATTCAATCGTGCCACCCTTGCCAGCATTCTCTTCTTCTCCGGTAGTTCGGGCGCTCAGGAATGTCGAGGTCTCAGAACCCGCCGTTCCCCCTAAAATTAC
Organism: Ottelia alismoides; assembly: GCA_037367405.1. Taxonomy (NCBI): domain Eukaryota; kingdom Viridiplantae; phylum Streptophyta; class Magnoliopsida; order Alismatales; family Hydrocharitaceae; genus Ottelia; species Ottelia alismoides. Next base: position 207,291 of record JAZKJV010006301.1, read on the forward strand.
GTGGCTGGCGTGAATCCGAATATTGCCAGCGTTTCCAGATCCGGACGTGCGGCTATTGATAAACGAATCCTGGATCGACACAGTGCCGGACGCTTTTATATCGACACCTGCTGAGTCGCTGTTTCTGGTAACCGACGAGATTCCCGATTCGCCGATCAGCTCAAACTGTCCCGCACGTACAGTTACGCCAGTGTTCGGAAAGCGGGTCTGAATTTGGCCTAAGCGAGATCCGTCGCGGATGGTTACATGCCCGAGGTCCGTCAAAGTGGACTCGGAAGGCCGATCATTTTCGAAAGCGATTTCGCCGGCCGACTTGGCGCTCACAAGGTTGATGTGCGTACCTCGCTCGATCCTCGCGGCGGAAATTGTAAGGTCACCGCCAACCAAGGATAACCCTCGATCAGCTGCCGGACGAAACTCGCTGGAACCGTTTACCGTGATTGAGGCGCTGGGTGCGGCCAAGAATCCAAATGCACTCGGTTCCGCCGCTGACAGTGATCCAGACGTTGAAGCTTTTGCGATGAATTGATCGGTAGAACCTAAGCGAAGATAGTCTGCAGTACCGAAATAAACGGAACCGCTTATCGAAAGGCTTGCGTTTTCACTAACTAAAATTCCTGCTGGATTGATAAACCAGAAGTTGGCGCCTTCGATCTCGGAAACTATTGCACCATCAACAATGCTGCTCTCGCCACCGGTCACCCGACTGATGATATTGGTGATTGAGGCCGAAGCCGAACCGCTGAAGGTTACACTTTCATTCATTCCGACGCGAAAGGTACGGAAACTGTGGAAGAGATTGGACCCGCTGACTTGGCCAAGTTCTACCGGAATCCGAAAATTGGGACCATCCAATTCGGTGGCGGGCCGCAATGATCCGTCAGTGGCTATTCCGGCTAAAGCATTCATTACGCCCGAAAACCAAATAATCAGTGTGGCCAATTGGACATTCGATCCTTTCATGGGCTGGCATGTCGGTTCTGCTTGTTATCTACTTTAACCCAGAAACTCAAGTCCCTAAACCACATCGCCACTTGGAGAATCTAACCCTGCAAAGCTCACTCGGTCATTGGGTTGGAATCTCAATTGGGGATACACAGTGCTTCGGTCTTCGGTCGATGATCTTGCGGCAGGGCCTGTAGTTACTGGAACCTCTTCTCGCATTCGGGGGTGACATCAATGTCGTTTGGACTATCTACAAATGTATCGGTCTCTGAGCCACCATCGCAAAAGTCGCCAGTCGATCCATTTGGCTGGGCGCCTCCGTCTATTGAGTCGAACCCCGCGTCCCCGTAGAGATCATCTGTACCATCCCCTCCGGAAATCGTATCGTTGCCGGAATCGCCGTAGATTTGGTCGCTAGAAACCGTACCGGTCAGGTTATCGTGCTTACCTGAGTTCCCGTAAATCTCTGCGGCCAGTATCGTCGGTTCTTGCGTAAGTGGGTGTGACACGGAAAATGGATTGCTACTTTGAAGGGCGTGCTCGTCTATTGTGTCCGCTGCCGCGAACGTTAAGTTGCAGCTTATGAAGGATGTGAATATCAGCTTGCACTTGGTGTCGTTTTTCATGATTCATTCTCGGTTTTGGTAATTAAACTTTAGTGGCTTCTTGGTGTCTAGCTGATCTACGTGTAAACGCTGAATATTTCCTTACTGATTCTGCCGAATAATATCTGTTCCGGAGCCGCCTGATACGACGTCATTTTGACTGGGTCCATAGAATATCTCATCGTCCCCTGACCCCGCGCATATAGTGTCGTCTCCTGGTCCGCCGAATATCCTATCGCGTCCTCCGAAGCCCATGATTGTGCAACCCGATGGGTTATTGCATCTAATTATTTCATCTCTATAAGAACCAATGCATGATCCTGTCACTGGGGACCCGCAGCCGGTCCAGTTAGGTCCGGTACAACTTGTATAGTACATCCTGAAACACTGCCGGGTGGCGTGTCAGGATACCCTGTTCCGTTCGGTATACCGCTACAGATTGCAAAGCTATGTTGGCTCAACGTAGTGCAAATGATGGTGCAAAACGCTAATGCGAGTTCTTTCACTATGTTTTTCATTTTGGGTGTCCGGCCGAGTTTAGCTGTTGTGATTCTAGGGCGAAAATTGTTGGCAGGGGGAAACAGTTGGAGTTACCAATAGCGCTGCTTCGCACGCCTGAAATGTGTCGTCAAGGCCAATCGAAGAGCACCGGTCGCCAGCATTCGATCCTGATACTGGGCTATTAGAGCCGCCATCAACTGTATCGTTGCCTGGGCCGCCGTCGAGTATCGCGTCGTCGCCTGCTCCACCATAAAGACTATCATCTCCCGCTTGACCGCATAGCGTGTCATTTCCATCACCGCCGTCTAGGGTATCATCGCCGTATCCACCCCTGAGGGTGTCGCTTCCAGATGGGGAAACGATAACTTGCTTTTCTAATAGGCTAACGACCATCGGACCTCCGTAAATATCGTCGTCGCCCAAACCACCATCAATAGAGTCACGTCCACCACCACCATATGTGGTGTCATCGCCGGCGCCGCCACAAATATAATTTGCCGCGCCAATCGAAGGGTTCCCAGTGATGGTGTCGTCGCCGTTTTTTCCGTTCATGACACAACCTGCTGGACTCGAACACAGCATGACATCATCTCCAGGTGTGCCTATGCAATCTCTATTTGATATTCCGTTTACTGTGCAAGCCCCCGGGGTCTCAATTCTGCCGAAACATGCGGCTTGAGTGGCTTTAGCCCAACCAAAAAAGCTATATAAAATAATCAAATAGACTAGGGTCTTAAAAAGAATATGTTTCTTCATATAAATACCAAATAATAGCTAAGACCGCGAGGTTGGAAAGTGACAATATTGTTATCTACCTATCCACCAAACCTCACCAACACGATCATTCGCCGCTTTTGCCGCCCAATGATCGCAACTCCACACGTTACCGTGTGCCAATTCCCGGCGCCTTAATGGCGTCGGGCAGTATTTCGGCAAGTCCACAACCATCCCTAAGTCATCACCAACCAAGGTTTGCATTTGCGTAAACCCGTCCAGCTCTAATATCTCCGATTTTCCGTCTGGACTAAAGTAAATATTCCCATGTAGTTTGTCCGTTACCCAATCGAAACCGATGACTTTCCAGCTACCGATACTGCTTTTGTCGATGCGTTGATGACTATCGGCCGATAATGGCGGATTCCAGGGCAGCGCTTTAGCCGGATGCTTTTCCCCCTTCATGCATGAGTCGCGCGCTTGCGCCGTTTGGTTCTCACAAATAATGGATTTGATGGCTGCCGGTAGTGCCGAGGCCGAGCCGGCCAAACGGTTCCACAGGTCTTGAGCCTCGGCTGGGCGGGGGCGGATGGCGGACAGGCGCGCCAGGTTAAAAATCGCCTCCGGACGCGCATCGGGCAAGGCGGCGAGTTTTTCCAGTTTCGCGATCGCGTTCGGCCACAGATCGAGACCGCTGTCGCTTTGCTCGTAAAGCGTTAGCGCTTCGAGCATGTCCAGGTTTGGCTCATTCGGCGAAATCGACTTGGCTTCCTCCAATGCCGCCCGCGCTTGGTGGGGTTGCCCGAGGTAGAGGTAAGCGATGGCCAAGTTCATCCGTGCCGCCAGGTATCCCGGATCGGCTTGCGCGGCGCGCTGCAAGTAGTCCACCGCGTCCTTCAGGTAGTTCTCAGCGTCGCCCAGGCCGGCTTGTCTGAGTGCCTTAAGAGAGGGTTCGCCGCGGGTGCCAGCCGAGCCGCCGGAACGCAGTTCGCCGTCTAGCAGATCGGGCATCCAATAGAAGAAGGCATGGGCAGGTTTCATCGCCTGCCGCGCCATTTGCAAATGACAGTAGCCCAGGTTATTCAGCACTTCCCGCCCAGGGTAGGTTTTCTGGAATTCGCGGAAGAAGTACACCGCGTCTTCGCAGTAGTCGAAATGGCTGAGCCGGACGCCAAAATGGAAAAAGGCCAGTTGGCTATTCAAGTCGCGCAGCCGCTGCCGGTGCCGCTCCGCGCGGACGTTCGCGGCTAGGTGCGCGGTTTGGGCGCGGGCGCTGGTTTGACTGAGCCAGTAATTGAAGAAGTCCTGCGCCGATTTGTCCTGTTCCAGCAGCGCTTGCATCGGAAAGCCGGCAATCGAGGCGTAAACAAAGCCTTTGTCGTCCGCCTTCAGTTCCTGATTCTGACTGCTTTCCTCACTCCGGGTGAGTTGGGCGAGCGCTTGGGTGCCGCTGCGTTCGGCGAGGAAGGCATAAACCTCCTGATGCCAGAAGTCTTCGTGGGCCAGGTGGGCCAGTTCATGACCCAGAACAAAAGCTAGCCGGGCTTCCGCAGCGGCGGGGGTGGCGCCGCGATGGCAAATGGCGACGGCTTCGCGTGACAGCACCACATGGCCCGAGGGCAGGGCGATGGCCCAGGGATCGGTCTTGCTGCGAACGACGATGAGCTTGGGAAGGCGGCGGGAGTTTTTATCGGCGACGGCGCGCACGGCTTCGAAAACGCGGTGGGCGCGGGCGACTTCGGCATCGCTGTCAGGCCGGACTTCGCCATAGCTTTCGATGTAGAACGCCGGTTCGCTCTTCAGGCGGCTCGCGTCAGCGGCTCTGCTCGCGGTCGGTAGTGTGCTGGCGATCAGCAGCAGCAACATGGTCAAGCCCTCCCGAAATGCCGCGGTTCTGTCGCCTCGTTGGCGACGACCGGAATTGGGGTGTGACGATAGGGCGGGCGGTTCGGCGAAACAAGAGACAATTTCACACCGACGATGCATAAAAATTGGCATGGATGCGGCCTTCACGGTGCGAGTTGCTGGATGGTGAGTTCCAAACCGCGCGCCAGTGCCGACTTGGCGGCGGCATCATCCTGCTTAGCCAAAGTCGCTACCTCGGTTCGCAAACGATTGATCGCCGTGATCGCGATTCGGGCTTCATCCTGCGACTCGGCGAGCTTGTCGAGTTCGCCACGTAGGGCGTCGAGGCTCTGCTGGTGGGCCTCCCAGTTCACGGCGCGCGTTTCGCTGCGCAATTGCGCCCAGGCCAAGACGGTCCAACGGCCGAGTTCAAAGTAGGCCGCCGTGGCGCCGCGCTCCCATTGGTCCTTTTCCGCGCTCGTTGCCTCGGCTTCCCGTCGTCCCTGATCGAGCCCGGCCTTAAACGCTTGCCGTGGAGCGGTCGGCGGTGCATCGCTAAACGCCAGCCCGGATTCTTCCGACACCGGGGCTGAGGCCAGCAGCGGCGCGGCGTTAGCTTTTTCCTTCTGCAAGAACGCCGTGTAGCTGGCGTCGATGAGCTGACTGGAGTTGGGTGGATTCAATGGGGTGACGACCACGTAAGCCAACGCGGCGGCAGCGGCGATGGGGATGGCGATCCAGTCGCCATGCAACCAGTCGAGCAAACGCTTGCCGGGGGTGGGTGTTGTCTCGGGGACTGGGGGCGCGGAGGGTTGCAATCGGCTGTCCATCAAGTCGGCGACGTCCAGCCAGTGCCTATAGCAGGCTGGGCAGCGGTCCAAGTGATCGAGCATCGCTGCACGCGCGGGACCTTTCAGGCGGTTCTCCACGAACGCGGCGAGTTGATCGTCCGCTGGACAGGCCTCTGAGCCCTGCTGCAAGCGCTGGGTAACTAGGCTGCCGAGCACCGCTAAGCGTTCCTTGCCGTTCTCTGACGGTTTGTCGTTGTTCATGATCGTGTTCGATTAATGGTCGTTGAGCGAAATAAAGCCGGCGTGGTGGCAGGCCTGCCGAACATGGGCCAAGACCTTCTTCAAGCGCTTGTAGATGTCACCTTCAAAGTGGAGCCGACGCTTGATGGTGTCCATCGGAAGCTCCTCCAGGTAATAAAGCTTTAACAACAGGCTGTCCTCGCTGGACAGCTTCAAATACGGCTTGAGGTTCGCGGTAAGCTTGGCGACGCGCGCGTCAATGGCGGAGCCACTGTCGCCGGCTAGAGCGCAGAGCAGGGCTTCCAGTAGCTCCTTGTCCCGCGTTTCGCCTGGCATGCTGGGCGACTGGTTGTCGGCTAGCTCATCAAAGTCCGCTTCGCCATCGAAATCCGGCAACTCCGGTCGTGACTGGCATTTCGCCAAGACCGTGCCGACTACTTCCTCGATGTACCACTGTCCGCGCGACGGCTGGATCAACTTCAGCTGTTCGATGGCTTCATGCCGCTTCCAGCGCTCGATGATCAGCAGCTCATAGGCGGTATGCCAAAGCGGATCGCTGGTTTCTTCCAGCCAACGGGGCTTGCGAATGTAGCCGAACTTGGCGCGATAGAAGTCGGTTAGCAGGCGCGCGGACAAGGTCGCGAGAAACGGGCGAAAGTCGCCATTCCGCCGCCAGCAACGAATCCGCCGCCAGTCGTCGGCCTCCAGACTGTCTAGAACGAACTGCGTCCCTTCCAGGGCGAGATTGGCATCGCGGGGGAAACGCCGTTTGGCGAGTTCGTCGATGTAATCCAGGTATTCAAAGGCCAACTTCTTCGCTGCATCCGGGCTGAGGGTGGATTCGTCGGCGAAGGTTTCCGTGCCAGTTTGGCGCTGCCCCAAGTTTCTGAGGGTTGATCGAATTCTTATTGAAAACATGTGCGTTCCCTTTCCTGCGACGGAGCGTTTATGGATCAAAGACGGACACGGGGCCGAAATTTAGCCAAAAAACTTTGTCGCTCAGTAAAAAAGGTCAATTGCGATATGCGGCCTGAACCGTCGACTGATAACTACGGTGGAGATTTTCAGATCTTCCGAAACTACCTTTTTGATGTCTCTCGGTATATGGGAAGAGCGGTTAAGTCGAAAATCGTCCTATGCCAGTCGACATCATCTAAAAATTTTCCCCTTCGCGGCAAATTTTCCCGTCTTTGTTCGTGCTCCTTTCGTGACGGACAGCGGTGATCGTGCTGAATCTTCAGCCAGCATCGACACGGCGTCTATCTACTGTCTGATGGTGCCGGCCAGGACTTCTACCGGGGAATGGCGGGCTAAATCAAATCATTTTTTCTAATTGGAGAACGACCATGTTGAATAAGTTTTTTTCTAAGAAGTCCTTGGTAATGGGCGCACTCGGAACCGTTCTGATGGGCAGTTCGCTGTCGGCGTCGGCGGCTATCCATTTTCAGCAATATGTGCTCTTGCCGTCCGGCGGTGTGCATGTCTGGACCTATATTTGCCCGACTGGCCAGAAAATGGTCGTCGGGGGTTTTGATAGCATTGATGGTGGCGGCTATTCAAGCAACGGCTTGCGCCTTACCGAATCCTATCCGTCAGCGCCGGATACCTGGAAGTGGCGTATTTTCAACCAGGGGCCAGGGCTTGCCCAGTATCGGGTGGTCTATACCTGTACGACCGGTCCGCTCTGATCGTAAGGGCTTCAACCTTGGTTCGGTAATTCCATGGACCTGGCCAAGGTTGTCGCCTATCAAGCCCTTGTCGCTCCGGCTAAAGTCCTGTCTGGAGGCTGTTGTGAAAACTAGTGGCGCCATTCAGTTGGTACTTATCGGAGCATTATTCGCCTGTCCGTCATTTGCGGCAAAAGGCTTACATTCCGACTCACACATTGCGTTGACTAATGGGTTAGACGTCGGAAATGATTCGCTTGAATCATTAAGGTTTGAAAACGGGCACTTCCTAGGAGGGATTCGCAACAAATCACTTGGCGCGGCATTAAAGGAGATTGAACGTGCCGCCGACATTGGTTTGCAAATCTCTGGAGTATTACCCGCCGAAACGGTGACCAAGGGCCTGTCGAACTTGTCGCTAATCGACGCTATCAGGCAGGTCTTGTCGGGACTGTCTTACGTGCTCTATCCAGATATATCCGGGTTCAGGATCGTCCTGCTTGGAATAAATCCATCCGCAAATCTGCACCGAGGCGCTAACTGCATGGCAGACCCGGCTATAGGCCAGACGGACCTAGGCTGCCAAACCCAGGGTCAATCAGAGCGTTCGCCGAGTTCCCTGGATGAATTCAGGCTTATCCCGGGCGCTCAGGCTCAATTGGGGGATGCGAACGTAGACCCTCAGTTAGCTGGTGAGATTGCCAAGGCACGCCTGAAGCGAGCGCAAGATGTCTTAAGGTCTCAGTATAAGCATCTTTATCAAGAAGCCTTGATTGACATTATTGGAATAAATGATCCGGAAGCAAGCCGGACGCTAATTGATGCGGTTAATACACCGCCTAACGAGTCATCTCGCTCCCGGATGGCTGAGTTTCTGGTGACCCACGCGACAAATCTGGGATTCTCCGATCATGAGGTTGTTGCGGTATTACACCAGCTTGCGGAAGATCAGGATAAGGAAGTTAAGGACATTGCCAGGCAGGCGCTCGCCGAACAGCCGAAATAAATCGGCGAATATCCATACAGCTATGAATCCATGGGGAGTCGACCGCGCTTTCGGCCAGATAGTGGATTGCAGTAAAGAGATTGGCTTTTGTCTGTTCCCGGCTAACTAAGCATTTTTTCAATTCATTCGGCAAAAATTGGCAGCCAGGTCCGTGCTTACCAATTGAAGGAGAGAGGCAATAAGGGATAAAGGGTTCGCCCTCATGGCATGAAATTCCGGTTTAGACATAGTGCCGGGTGTCATTAAGCAAGTAAAAGTGATCTCTATAGAGGTAATTGATATGAACATCTACAAATGGGTTCGCAGTCATAAGCTGGGTTTGTCCATTTTGAGCCAACTGGTTTTGCAATCCGGCGCGTTTGCAGCGACGCCGGGTGTTACCCCGACCTGTGTTGTCACGCGTGAACAAGTCGTCGCTGACCTGAAGGCGGGCGTACTTGCCGATGCGATATCCGCGAAATACAGCAATTGCCAAGCGGCGGATTATGTCCCGCCAACCCTACCCAATCCCATCCCGCCGGCACCCTGGAGTACCAAGTACGAAGGCTTGGTGGGCTGCGGTTACCATCCGCAACGTAAGGAGGCTGCCTGCCGGGTCGATATAAGGCAATTGACCGGGTACAACGGGGTATGGCCGGCTGGTTCATTGGAGTTCGTGAAGTTTTGTGTCGACTATGGCACGGGCTTAACGGAGGTAAATACCAATGGTTTCCATGTCAACGATGCCAGCGCGCTTTCCGGCTCACCGGTCTGGAATTTTGCGGCCATTTTGCCCGCCAATGTTCGGCTATTCTCGCAACCACTGAACCGCCAAGCGCTAAGGGCCAGGGCAATTCTTTCCTGGGCCATGCCGCCCGGAGGCACCTGCGTTGCACCTGCGTTTGTTTGGGGCAATACGCAGGACTTCCGCATCCGTCTTGATCCCTAGAAGGGCGCAGCACCCCGACGATCACGTCGCGGCTCGCAAAGCATCAGTCGATGCGGGGGATGTCCCGCTTCGACCCCGTCGGAACACGGGTGACCCGGCTTCGTTGGGTTGCCCGCCCGCCTTGCTCCAATCGCTTGAAATGAACTGCCACTCAACGCGAATTCTGATGGCGAACATAGGCTTTCCTTGTCTAGTCGCAGGGCGTTTGAGAACACGCACAGCGATCGGCAAGTCAGCCGAAAAATTTCAGGCTCGCACCAAGAGTCTCCCTTTTTCATGGTTTTCGATCGATCCGTCTGAAGTATTGCTACGGAGTGGCTACGTTTCATAATTCATAGCCTGAATCCACTGGTAAGGGTACTCAAACGAGACTATAGGTCGAGGATTATCCTAAGATAATTTGACTTTGGTCGCAGCGTCCTTGGCAGTGAATAAGCCCGTTCCAGACATTAGTTGGAGCGGGCTTTTTGTTTTGAAATGCGAAGTGAAAATGAAGAGTAAAAAGTCACACCAATTCTTCGGCAAATCGGTCTGCGCCGGTACGTGCTGGTTAATTGCAGGGAGCAGAAGGTCTGTTGTGTAGACCACACAACGGAAGATCAACGGTATGGAAATGTTCCTAACGTCTCGTTTGCGGTTTGCTACACGCATCAAGAGTCGCTTGGCAAGCAATACGGCCGACTCGGGCGTGGTCAAGCAACACCTTATTATTATCCTTATGGAGTGATTAACATGAAAGCACGTCATTATTCGAATACAGCTATTCTGGGCGCCATTATCGCCGCATTATCGGCTTCAGGTGCCCACGCCGCTGTCGCGCCTATCGATCCGGTTATCGTCTTACCCTTGCCGGAGTTATACGATGCGAAAAACTACCCTGGCGCCGGCTGCCAAGCTTTTGATGGCGACCAAGAAGTCGATCTAAACCATGTTGGCAAGTCATCCTTCATTTTTCAGTTGTTCCCTCTTCCCCCTATCCGGGTTGGGGGGACCTGGAATGAGTCGAATGCGCCACGCAAGGTTACTTGCCCCATCGTGCGAGACAAGATTGACAACAACAATGGCACTTACGGCGCGGCTCCAGGGGCGAATGTCGGCGTCAATGTCTGGGTGAACAATGCCGGGGCCGCGAACGCGCTAACCTGCACACTCAATAGTAATGATCAATGGGGTGGCTCGGTTGCGGTCAGCACCGCGAATTCGCCGGTTGGTCAACAGCAGCTCAACTTGGACGTGAATCTCAGTGTCGTCAATATTGGGCATTATTCGCTGGAATGTACCTTGCCGCCAAACTCATCGGTTTTCAGCTATCGGGTGTTTGAAGGCGTTCGGACCGACTATAACAACTAAGTTATAACTTAAGTCCTGGAGTCGTTGACATGTTGAACTATTTCACGCGGACAATCTTTATCATCGTGATTTTATCAGGCGGGTATTTGCTGTTGATGCAACCCCAATTGACGGCACCCCCCGTGACTGACGTTCCTCTGTCGGCGCCTCCCGGCACATTCGGCGCGGGGCGTTCCGGCGAGTTTCCAGATACCGCGAGGGCCGCGTCTCCGGCGGTTGATGAGGTTGGCGCTCTAAAAAATGAGCTGGCCGACCTTAAATCGGAGGTGACGGCTTTGAAGCAACGCTTGAAATCCGCGGAGAGCGCCCTCTTATCGTCATCTCACCAAGAAAATTCGCAAAATTCAGCCCAGCTTTTTTCGCCGGAAGAGATGCGGGTCGCCGAAAAGGACGTGGCTCGGGCGACCGAGGAAGGTCGCGATCTGCTGAAGCGGCGGGTTGAGTCAGTCGATGCCAGTTTTCTAGCCGAGCCGCGTGATCCGCTGTGGGCGAATCAGGCCGCGGCGCTTATCCATTCGGTTTGGGGCAAGCTTCAGCCGGAAGGGGCGAGCTTGGTTGAGGTTGAATGTCACGCCTCGATGTGTCGCATGGAGATCGACGTCAGCGGTGCGGCGGATTTGGAGGCCGACCTCTTTCCCGAACTCGCGTCAATGTTACCGGAGGTTTTGAGTGGCGATTCGGCTTCGGAGGGCGACTCTGCCGGCACCAGGAGGGTCTATTACCTAAAGCGCGATCCGTTTTTTCTGGCGGGCGACGGCGCGACCTGAGGACGCATTTGCGGGGCTCGTCGTCCGCCAAGCCGCGTTGGAGCGACTGATACACTACAGACCGCAGGCTAGGCGAGCGCAAACAGTGATGCAATAGGCGGCAAGACGGTGGATGCAAGCGACGGTAGTTGGTCTCTATGGGGTTTGTTCGCCAGCGCGTTTATTTCCGCCACGCTCGCCCCCGGCGGCTCGGAGGCGCTGCTGGCCTATCTGGTGACGCAATCGGCGCAAAGCGTCAATCAGTTGGTGGCGGTGGCGACCGCGGGCAATACGTTGGGCGCGGTGACCACGTGGGGGCTGGGCTATCTCGCCGCGACCCGCTATCCGGCCGACACCTGGGCGGCTGAACCGAAACGGCGGAAGGCCTTGGTGGCGGTGCGGCGTCACGGCGTGGCGTTGCTTTTGCTGTCCTGGCTGCCGGTGGTGGGCGATGGCTTTTGCCTGGCGGCGGGCTGGTTGCGTCTGCCGTTTCTGGCGTGCTTGCTGGCGATGGCGGCGGGCAAGTTGGCACGCTACGCGGTGATTGCCTATGCGTTGCTTCCGTAGGCCGCCCCAATAGGGGACGCGGACGAATGATCGAGTAGCACGGCGGATTTAATCTGCCGCATTTTGGGGCGTCCAGGATACAATAACCGGTTTTTCCGGCCGCGCCTCGATCGCATGAACGTTTTGCACTGCACATGGATACCTGAACCCGCGACGGAATTTGTGCAATCAGGGGATTTTTGGCTTTGGGTGGAGACGGCTGACGTTCAGCCGGAATTGCCGCCGCGTCATCCGCGCCATCTCGCCAAGCCTGAGTTGACCGCCTTTCTGGGCGGTTTGGGATTTGCCGTTTCGCCCTACGAAAGGCGCTTTCACCTGCGCCCGCAAAACCTGCGATTGCCAGCTCTGGCGGGGTTGCCGCTGGCCTCGCCAGAGTTTGGTGTGACCACCGAAACTCGATGCCTAGAGCTATTCGAAGTCGATGCGCTGCGCTTGGTGCGGCCCGTCCGGCAGCTCCGCGAGCTTCGTTATCAGGCCTTCCTGCGGGCCCCGGAGACTCGCCCCGGCGCGGATTTGTTGTTCTGGTACTTCTTCACCCAAGGCTTGCGTTCGGTGATCCTCAAGGATCATTACATTCCGAAACTGGCCTATCGTCTTGACCCAGTATCCGGCGACAGCGAGATTCATGGCGGCTGGGAACTCTTGTCGGATGATTACGCGCGGCTGATTCGCGATGTGGCCGAGCGCATGCCGCCAGCCTGCCAGGCGGCGGGGCAGGGCTATTACGCGGCGGAGAGCCTGTTGCGCCACTGCGCCGAAGTCGTGCTGCATCGCCTGGCGGAGCAGGTGGAGCTGCCGCCCCGCATGGAGCGCAAGGTGAAGGGCGGCTTGATTGATGCGTGTCGGCAGGGGGCGCAGGGTTTGCGTCCCTGGCTGAGTGGCACCGATCCGGCGATTTGCCAGCAATGGGCCCGTTGGCGCCGGCGACTGAGTGGGCGTACCGAATTGGGCGCGGTCAATCTAGTGTTCCGGCTCTGCGAGGCGGATAGCGAGGACGCCGCATGGATGGTGGAGATGCGCTTGGCGCCGCGTCACGATCCTTCGCAGCACATCGCGCTGACCGAATTCTGGGGGATGTCCGAGCGGCGTCAAACGGATTGGCTGGGCTTGCCACGGGGCGAATGGGAGCAAAGTCTGCTGGTCGCGCTGGGCCAGGCGGCACGGGTCTATGCGCCGTTGTGGCCAGTGCTGGACCAAACCCGGCCCGGTTGGCTGGAACTGGATATCGAGTCGGCGCTGAACTTTTTGCAGACCGACGCCTGGGTATTGGAGGACGCGGGTTTTACCGTCCAGGTGCCCGGCTGGTGGGCACCGGAAAACCGCCGGCGCGCCCGGCTGCGCTTGCAAACCGCCGGGCCGGAAAGTTCCGCGGGTAGCGCCAACCGGCTGCGCATGGACCTGAACCATCTGGTTGCCTACCGCTATCAGCTGGCGCTGGGCGAGGATCAGGTCAACGAGTCCGAATGGCAGCATCTGGTCGAGAGCAAGAGCGATCTGGTGCGGTTTCGGGGTCGCTGGCTGGCGCTGGATCGGGCCAAGATGCGTGAAATGCTGGAGTTCTGGCGGCGCCAGCGCGACAACGACACGGGCTTTGGCCTAGCCGATCTGATCCGCAAGTCGGCGGAAGATGTCGAATTCTTCGAGGTCGAACCCGACGCCGCATTGGCGGACATGTTGCTCAAGCTGCGGGACCGATCGCAATTGCAGTCGGCCGATGATCCGCCGGGGTTCGGCACCCAGTTGCGCGATTACCAGAAACGCGGACTGGCCTGGATCAGCTTTTTGGAAAGCCTGGGCCTAAACGGCTGTCTGGCCGATGACATGGGCCTGGGCAAGACCGTGCAGGTTCTCGCCCGACTGGTCGAGGAGCGGACTGGGGGCGCGGCGGGCAAACCTATCCATCCGACCCTGCTGGTTGCGCCCACCTCGGTGTTGGGAAGTTGGCGCAAGGAGATCGAACGTTTTGCTCCGGCGCTGCGGGCGTTTATCCATCATGGCGCATTCCGGGTACGGGATCAGAAGGAATTTACCGACCTGTGCAGCGAAAGCGATGTGGTCATTACCTCTTACGCGCTGGCACGCAAGGATCAGAAATTGTTGGGCACGGTTCGCTGGTCGCGGGTCGTGCTGGACGAGGCGCAAAACATCAAGAATCCGCAGTCGGCGCAGACCCGCGCCGTTCTGGCGCTGGAAGCGCCGCATCGGCTGGCCTTGACCGGCACGCCGGTGGAGAACCGGCTGCTCGACCTCTGGTCGATCTTCAATTTTCTCAATCCCGGCTATCTCGGTCGGCAGAGCCAGTTCCGCCAGCGTTTTGAACTGCCGGTGCAGCGCAGCAGTGATTCGGCCGCCGCCGACCTGCTACGCCGCTTGGTCGAGCCGTTCGTCTTGCGGCGGGTCAAGACCGATCCGGAGATCATGCGCGACCTGCCCGACAAGGTGGAAAACAAGCAGTTTTGTCATCTCTGCCCGGAACAGGCGGCGTTGTACGAGGCGGTGGTTCGTGATGTCGAGCGCCGCTTGCATGGCGCCGATGGCATTGGCCGACAAGGGTTGATTCTGTCGACCTTGATGCGGCTCAAGCAGATTTGCAATCACCCGGCGCAGTTCCTCGGCGACGGCAGCGCCTTCACGGCGGCGCGCTCGCCCAAGCTGGAGCGCCTCGCCGGCATGCTGGAGGAAGTCATCGAAGAGGGCCACAGCGCGCTGGTCTTCACCCAGTTCTCCGAAATCGGCGCGCAGTTGGAAAGTTACCTGCGTTCCGAACTGGAATGCCCGGTTTATTTTCTTCACGGCGGGGTGGCTGCCGCCCAGCGGCAACGGATGATCAACGACTTTCAGGAGAACCGCAGTGGCGGCGGCGTGTTTGTGCTGTCACTCAAGGCGGGCGGCGTGGGTATCACCCTGACGCGGGCCAATCACGTCTTCCATTTTGATCGTTGGTGGAATCCGGCGGTGGAAGACCAGGCCACCGATCGGGCATTCCGCATCGGTCAGGAAAACAATGTCTTCGTCCACAAGTTTGTCACCCTGGGTACCTTGGAGGAACGCATCGACCGACTCATCGAGGACAAGAAGCAAATGGCGTCGCTGGTCGTCGGCGATAGTGAGTCGTGGTTGTCGCGTCTGGACAATGACACGTTTCGCGAGTTGATCGAACTGAATCGCATGGCGGTGTTGGACTGACCGTCGTTGGTAAATGGCTCCTTTATGACTACTGAATCCGAATCGACACGCGCCAAGCCCCCCGGGGAAAGCCATCCATTGCCGTGGGGCCGGCGCTTGCTGGCCGCGGTGGAAACCCATTACGGCGCCGACAAACTCAGCGCCGGTCGCTTGTATCTGGGCAGTCGGCGGCTGGCAGGCTGGGATCTGCAACCGGGATTGGTCCGTGCCGAACTGCGTGTCGCCGCCAATCACTTTTTCCCGAACAATGGTTCGCCCCAGCGGTGCGCGCAACTGGACTGGGCGCCGATTCCGACGCGGGTTTGGCGCGCCGCGGTGGAGGAATTGGGGCAGCAGCCCGGATTCCTCGCCCGTCTGCTGTTCGATGAACTGCCCGAACCGTTGCCGCTATGGCTGGTTGCCGAGGGCCGCAGCTTGCTGCCGCTGAGCCGCGACGAGTTGCGGTTGCACTGCGATTGCGGTCAAGGGGGGGGGCTTTGTCAGCATGTCGCCGGTTTGCTGTTACTGCTGGCAGCGCGAATCGATGACGATCCGCTACTTTTGCTGATCTTGCGCGGGCTGCCGCGCGAGCACCTGACAGGCTGGCTGGCGGACTTTCCACTCGGCGCTGGCGTTCAGTCCGCACTCCAGTCGCGCGCCGAGCCTGATCCATTGCCGGCCGCGGAGAGCTATTTCACTCGTCCCGAGCCGGCCGGCGAGCCTGAGCAGTTTTCGGCGGAGGATTTTTGGCAGAGCAGCAAGCGCTTGCCGCCTGTTCAGGAAGGCACGGCCGCGCCGGCAGTGACCGGCGCCTTGCTGCGCCAAGGCGGAGATTATCCGCCGTTTTGGGACCGCGAGGAGTCATTCGTGAATCTGATGACGGCGTTCTATCAACAGATGCGCAAGAATGCCCGCGAGTGGAGTTGAGCCTTCACGCGGTTTGGCCGGGAACCGCGCCGGGCGTTGGCGCGATGCCAGCGAGAGGGCGGTTCAGTCCCGGCCGGGCGTTCACAGATTCTTATGCGCCCCGTCGCACATCGGCTGGCCGGCCGTGTGCTTGCAGCCACACAGCCAGACTTTCTGCTTCTCCTCGACTTCAAACGCCACTGGCGCAAATTCGCTGCCGGCGTGCGCGCCATCGCAGAAGGGCTGCTTGGCGGACTTGCCGCAACTGCACCACCAATATTTTCCAGGTTCCAGTTCCAAGGCATAAGGCGCTTTTTGCGGGATTTCGGGGTCGGCCATGATGTACTCCTAAGGGGGTTGAAAGCGGGCGGATTGGCGTCAGCCGACGAGACCCAACGGGTCGGCCGGATCGATATGACTCATGAAGGGCTTGCGACGGTCCTGATCGGTGACGTGATAGATCAGCCCCAGCCAGTTGTTGAAGACCGCCTTGGCGGTATCGCGCCAGGTGTTGTCGAGATAAGGAGCCACGGCGTTCTCGGGGAATGCCGGCACCGCCTGATCGTGCTGACGCGCGTCGATGACCGACTGCGCGTATTCGTTCAGCAGCGCGGCGACATCGCGGTTGAAGTAGTTCTCCGGTAGCGGCGGATAGTCGTGCCGCTCGCCGCTGGCGTAACGGCCCACTTCGCGCTTGTACTCCTTCAGCAAGCTGATGGTGTCGTACTCCGGATGACCCTGGAAAAACACCACCCGCAGCCGATCCGGGCTGACCGCCAGATGCACCCCGGCCTCCCGGCTTTCCACCAGAACCCGCAGGCCGGCGGCTTCCATGTCCTTGCGGAAGATCTCATTGAATCGCGAATGCGGTACGTCGAACCGGGTGTTGATATTGGCCACCAGCGGATGCTCGCGGTCCACCACATGATGATAGAACACGCCCCAACGCTTGAAGCCGAGATGGGTGCGGGCAATGCCATAGCCGTATTCGATCAGCGCGTGGGTCGCCAAGCAGGAGCATAGCGTTGACGTAACGTTCTCCCGCGCCCAGTCGAAAACCTCCATCAGCGGTTTCCAGAATGGCTCTTCGGGTAGCCGGTCGTGGCTGACATTGGCCCCGCTGACGATCAAGCCGTCCAGGCCATCGGCCTTGATCTGCTCGAAGCTCTGGTAGTAGGCGTCGATATGCGCTTGCGCCGTGGCGCTGCGCGGCAGGCCGGCGATGGTGAACGGGTGCATGTGAATCTGCACGATAGAATTGGCCGACCCGACCAGCCGATAGAACTGACGCTCGGTCGCTTCCAACGCCGCGTCAGGCATCATGTTGAGCAGGCCGATGTGCATTTCGCGAATGTCCTGGTGGCGGGCGCGTTCAACCGTCAGGACCTCTTGACCTTCCTCGCGTAGGCGTTGGAAGGTCGGTAACTGGTTTTGTGCAACTAAGGGCATGGTGGGTTTTCGCGCAAAGCCTATCGTCGCAGCGCGCCGCAGATCAGCGACATGAAATCATCCTCATCGCGCACCGACGCGACGGCGGCGGCGTCGACGGTGTAGCCATGGTCATTGGCAATCGCCTGGTAGCGCGGCAGCCGCGAGCGGAACAATTTAGGGAATACCCAGGCGACAAACTCGTCCGGGACGATCCGTTCGACGCCGCTGGTGCCGGTTTCGGCGAGGAATAGCGGCAATTGCTCGTCCAAAAACTCTGGCCGGTAATAGAGCGGCTTGGGGTCGCGGCGGGCGCGTTCGATCAGCATCGATTCGAGTTCCGGCGTGGTGCGGATATAAAGAATCAAGGTCTCCTTGGCCAGGGCCCGGATGGTTTCGGCATCGTCCAGTTCACAAACGCTGCCACCGGCGTCGTTTAGAAAGTGCGCGTAACCGTAGATGGTGCGGACTTTTTCAATGAATTCCGGTACGTCGCGCATGGCGGCGATTTCCGCCTGCCGGTGCAACGCCTGCCGCCGCTTGAATTCAGACAGCGAGAGTCCGCCCCGCGATGGATCGCCGAGCTTGCCGAGAAACGTCGATACCGGCGCCAGATTGTCGACCGTGATGTTGCTGCGAATGTAGATCGAGTCCGAGCGCAGCAGATCGCGCAGGAACGGCACGTCCATCGCCTGCCGCTTGATGTTGTCCAAAATCGGCTCTTCCAGATACTTGGTGCCGATGCGGTAGTCGCCGGAATAATGGAACCAGGTCTTTTTCGGCAGCTTGTTGGCTAGCGTCGTCTTACCCACGCCAGACATGCCGAGCAGGGTGATGCGCTTGGTCTCCCAGTTGAGAAATTGCTGTGGCGTGAGCTTCATGGCGATGAGGGTGAGGCTTGATTCGGCGGGCTGCCGGCGTCTTCAAGGGCGGCGATTTTAGCAGGTTCGATTGGCGTGACGCGGGTTGGGTGTCCGTAAGGACAGCTATTGTCTAGCTGTCGCGTTCGTTCTTGGCGCGCCATGCGTGCCCCATGAGGCTATTGTTCAATATGCCAATAGATCGCATTAGTCAACAAACTCATCTTGATTGAATGGATGGAAAAGATAGGGTAATTTTTGATGGGCAACTGAGCTATGTGGGCTATCGCAGGTTAACCATAATCGACCATTTTCGAATTGCCCATCATATCTGGCAAAAAAAACCTTTCCATTGTCAAATAACTCAAAAGTCACCCGCCGATCCAAGAAATTAACGACCCCCATTGGTTTACTACATTCACTCTTGCTCGGAGATACATTGTTTGGCTCAAATGATATACGCCATCCTTGATGATTGGGATCAAGCGTATATGCTACGGAACCATCTGGATAGAACCTTAGATAATGCCTATAGTCTCTCTTTCTCCTGGAACGAGTCGTTCGTCCCGATTTATACAGACCGAACCAATGGATTTCATTTGTGTCGATGCCGGCCGATATTTTGCCATGAGAGGATGCCGGGCTATTCGCGCTTACCCGGCTGCGGCAACTTGCGCGTAAGTCGGCGACGAAGCGCCCAACGGCCGGGTCATCCCACCTCAATCCGATGAGATCACCGGGCAGTTCGACGATACCATCTAGAAATCCATCACGATGACGGCACACACGCAACGGAAGATAGTAGTTACACAGTCGCGCACCTTTGGAAGTAACTCCTGTCATTGGAAATCGTTCATGCATTCCATTATTTTGTCTGGCAATGAGAACATCACCGCTTTTGAAAACTGTGTGAGTTCCTCGGGCTAGCCAGAGTGCCTCGTCCTCTGCGACCCGAGGACCTGCATCGCGTTCCTGCGTGCATTTGGCTATGAGTACATTTATCTCGATCGGTTTGGCGTAACCTTTGCTGACTTGATACTGATGAAATTTGAGGCGTTTCCGCCAATCAGTCCAACGCGTGCGATGGAGCCAGAATATGTATTTAACTGATTGTTCCCACTGCTGATCCGCATCGATTAATGTCTTCGAGCGTTGCATCTTGTTTGGTGATCGTGGATATATATAACCGAAATACGTAATGCGATAATTGTCGGGGGGCGGATTATCTGGCATGGATGGACTATCCATAAATGCTATCCAGATCCCGCTTTGGCCTCCGAGGTTCTGAAGAATTTATTGTTACCGATTACTTCTGAGGTCCATTATAAAGTCGCCAGACGACCATATTTCTCCAGCAAAAAGGTGTCCTCGATTTCCGGCAAATCTTCCTCCAACGGCTCCATGCTCTCCAGCAATGCCAATAGCCGATTGCTGGGTGGCAACGGTTCGATAATCAAGCGCTGCCCGTCTTTGCGAATGATGGCCTGTGTACCCTCCAATTCAAATTCGCGCGGGATGCGAATCGCCTGATTGCAGCCATTGCGGAACAAGGACACATAGCGTTCTTCGGTCATATTGCGCGTCTCGTTCGGCTAGAATAGGCAGAAGCCTATGCTGGGGATGGGGCGCTGTCAAATCTCCCGCCCACCATATTTCTCCCGCAAAAACCGGCGCTCGATCACGAGGTTTTTGACCCGGTTCTTGGCCAGCGAACCTAGGGATTCGCGCAGGTTGTCGCCAATAATCTTCAGTTGGTCCAGGGCGATATCCTCGGCGCTCCCGGAGTATTCCGGAAAAATCGTGGTGCGCTGCGACTCTGGAATCGCCAGGTAGTTTTTAAGCAGGTCCGGGATGTAGCTCGTCAGGCTTTTCTCCAGATCATGAAAATCCGCCCCGAGATTGCCGTCCGCGTATTCCGATTCCAACGCGAGCACTTGTTCGAGCAAAAATTCGACATCGCGCAGGCGCTTAATCAGCGGCGCGGATAAAAGCGAACGGCGCTGTTCGATCAATTCCCTCAGGCGTTGAAAGGCCGTGGAAAGGACGCCGGTGACGGCTTGCCGCGCGGCCTCGCGGCGGACGGTCAAATCAGCTAGTTTGTTGGTCGCCAAACGGGATTCGTCATGAATCGGGACGCCATGTTCGCCGGCCCATTGCGACAGACCGCCGACATGAGCCGAGCCCAGCGCGCGAAACTTCCAATCCGCTCCGCGCCGATAAAGTTCGCCCATCTGCAGCGCTCGCGCGTCGCTTTGATAGGTCGGCAACTCGAAGTGAGCCAGCACATCCCAACTCGCAAAATCGTAGAGCGTGAGCGAGACCCGACTGAGTCGGCTGAAGGTCTGTTTGCGCTTGGTGCCGTCGAGAATGGCCAGACCAAAGGCGATGCGCTGAATCGTCTCGGGGACGCGGCGCAGATCGACAGCGAACGATTCGATCAGCCCGTTGCGGCGGATGGCGAGGTGGTCGGATTCCGACCGCTCGCAGAATAGAAAACCGTCCTCTTCCGCGACTTTGTCGTTGGCGTCGAGCAAGAGGGCGACGTGGTCGAGGATGTGGTCGT
Organism: Ottelia alismoides; assembly: GCA_037367405.1. Classification (NCBI taxonomy): domain Eukaryota; kingdom Viridiplantae; phylum Streptophyta; class Magnoliopsida; order Alismatales; family Hydrocharitaceae; genus Ottelia; species Ottelia alismoides. The sequence continues at coordinate 228,118 of JAZKJV010006301.1, forward strand.
CATGTACCCGACCGACATCCAAGCGCACGTCGAGATTGCGCGCGGCAAGTTTGATGTTTTGACCGGCGATGAAGTGCATGAGCGTGTTCGGTTAGATGGCGGTTCGTTGCCTGCAAGCATAGGTCGTGCGGCCGGAAAAATCAGGCCATTTTTCGGGAGACAGCGCTTCGATTCTGTCAGAACGGCAACCGGCAGTCCGCGGTGATCGGGCGTTGGAGGACCATGACAGGTCTTTTCTCAATGTGCGGCTAATGGACCCAGTCCTCGATGCGCAGACCATGGATTCGTTCAAACTCGCGGGTGTTATGGGTGACCAGCGTGGCATCCTCGGCCAGCGCATGACAGGCGATCCACAGATCGTTTGAGCCGATGGGCGTGCCTGCCGTTTTGAGCACCGTGGACTGTTCCGCGTAGTGCCGGCAGATGGCGGGGCCAGTCGGGTAGAGGACCGAAATCTGCCGCGCCAAAGCGTCCAAGCGCCGAAGCACATCCGCTTTCCGGCTGCTGCGTTCTGCGCCCTTGAGCAACTCGGCCCAAGTGATGAATGACATGACCAAGACATCGGCATCGCTTAAATCGTCGACCCGGGCAGCGATCTCGGGAGGGCGCTGTTTGATCAGGTAGATGAGAATGTTGGTGTCAAGCAGGTAGATCAAAACGAATCGCGATCCTGGATGGGCGCCGGCGTTGCCTGATCGGCCTCAAGCGCGGCAAGGAAGTCGTCGTCGAAGCCCTGCAAGGCGTCAAACAGCGCCCTGCCACGCTGCTCCCGGACAGGGTGCAAGACCAGGTCGCCGGATTCGGTACGGAAGATTTGCACACGGTCGGTATCCAGCCGGAACTCTGCCGGGATGCGGACCGCCTGGCTGTTGCCGTTCATGAAAACGCGAGTGGTCGTGGCCGTCATAGCGTAGCCTATGGATGTACGATGATGTGTGTATTCTAGCAGGCTACGGTCATCGAAGCATTGCGGCGGCTTGCTCGCAGTCAATGGATTTGCCGCTGTCACGCGGAATCAGCTCGCGGCGGATCGGATTGAAGAATCTGACCGAGCGGTTTTGGCGGGGAAGGCGCTGCGAAGGTCGGCCTGAAGCGTCTGTACGACCAGCAGCGGTGGCTGAAGGCTTTCAGACCGTGCGTAGCCGGCCTAGGTTTCGTTTGCCAAGGCCTTGGAATTGCGGCTGTTGCGGAAAACCAAGGGTTGCGCGTCTGGGCTATTGCCGGCACCGACCCGCGCGGCGCTTTCGATGGCGTCGGTGACGGCCGAGCGATGCGGCGACAGGCTGCAAGCTGGATCGGTGGCGTACATGTCGCCGGTGAGCAGATAGGCCTGGCAGCGGCAGCCGCCGAAGTCCTTGGCTTTTTCCGGGCAGGAGCGGCAGGGTTCGGGCATCCAGGCGTCGCCGCGAAAATGATTGAACGCGGGCGAATGGTTCCAGATGTCCTGAATGCTGAAGTCGCGAACGTTGGGGCAGTCGAGCCCCGGCAGGATGCGCGCTTCGTGGCAGGGTAGGGCCAGGCCGTCCGGGGCGATGGTCAGGAAGGTGGTTCCCCAGCCATTCATGCAGGCCTTTGGCCGGTCCTCGTAAAAGTCGGGAACGACGTAGTACATCTTCAGGCGCTCGCCGAGCTTTTCCCGGTAGTCCATGGCGATGGCCTCGGCGCGTTCGAACTGCGCCTTGGTCGGCAACAAGCGGTCGCGGTTGATGTGCGCCCAGCCGTAGTACTGGGTGTTGGCCAGTTCCAGGTAATCGGCGCCGAGATCGACCGCCATCTCGATGATTTCCCCTATCAGATGGATGTTTTCGCGGTGGATCACCACGCACAGCACCATCGGGTAGCCATGCTGCTTGACCCAGCGGGCCACTTGGCGCTTTTCGTCGTAGCTGGTGGTGCCGGCCAGATAATCGTTCAGTGCCTGTTCCGGCGCCTGAATGCTGACTTGAATGTGGTCGAGTCCGGCGCCGCGCAGTTCAACGATGCGTTGCTCGGTCAGCCGATGCCCAGAGGTGATCAGATTGACGTAATAGCCCAGGTCGCGCGCGGCTTTGATCAGGGTGGCCAAGTCGGGCCGCGTCAGCGGTTCACCGCCCGACAGGCCCAGTTGCACGGCGCCCATGGCGCGGGCCTCGGTGAAGACGCGAATCCACTCCTCGGTCGTCAATTCTTCGGAGTGCTTGGCGTAATCGACCGGATTTGAACAATACGGGCACTGCAACGGGCAGGCGTAGGTCAGTTCGGCGAGCAGCCAGCGCGGGCTACTGGGCGCCATGTTGGCGAATCCAGCCGCGGGTGAGGGCGGCTTCCAGCATGTGGGTGATGTCGGGCTTGAGGCCGGTTGTGGCGAACTTGGCTTCGAGTTCGGTGACGATCGCGTCAACGTTCCGGGTGCCGTCGCAGAGCTTGAGAATTTCGGCGGCGGACGCGTTCAATTCGACCATGCCTTCCGGATAAAGCACCACGTATTTTTGCTGGGCTTCCTCCCATTGCAGCCGGTGCAAGGGGGAAAAAGCCAGCAGGCTGTTTTCGTCCAGGGTCATGGGATGTTGTGATAAGGCGGGCGTCCGTCAAGGTACGCGAGGGTCATGGCGTCAAGCATGGTCCACAGAACATCCAGCTTGAACTGGAGGATCTCCAGCGCGCGTTCCTGCTGGGCTCGGGTGACAAAATGGTCCAGCGTAATCGCCAAGCCATGCTCAACGTCGCGGCTGGCTTGGGTCACGCGCTTCTGGAAGTAGGCCAGGCCTTCCGGCTCGATCCAGGGATAGTGCTGCGGCCAGCCGGCCAAGCGCTGCTTGTGGATGGTTGGCGCGAACATTTCGGTCAGTGACGAACAAGCCGCTTCCTGCCACGGCGCGTTGCGGGCGAAGTTGACGTAGGCGTCGACGGCGAAGCGCACGCCGGGAAGAACCCGCTTCAGCGACCATAGCTCGTCGCGCGGAATGCCGACGGCTTCGCCCAGCCGGGTCCAGGCCTCGATACCGCCAGCCTCGCCTTCGGCGCCATCATGGTCGCGGATGCGCTGGATCCACAGGCGGCGGGTGTCTCGGTCCGGGCAGTTGGCCATGATGTTGGCGTCCTTGACCGGAATTTTGATCTGGTAATAAAAGCGATTGGCGACCCAGCCCTGAATCTGCGCCTTATCCAAGCCGCCTTCGGCCATTTGGACTTGGTAGGGATGGTTGATGTGGTAGAACTTTTCCTTGGCGCGGAGGCGGGCTTCGAATTCCGCGCGGGTCCAGGGGGCTTGCTCAGTCATGGGAAACCTATAGTTCGATCATCATGCCGTCGTAGGCGACCTCAATGCCGGCCTGATGCAGCTCGGCGCGCTCGGCGGAAGCTTCGTCGAGAATCGGATTGGTGTTGTTGATATGGATCAAAATTTTCCGACCGCGCACGTCAGCCAGTTGCTCGATCATGCCGCCGGTGCCCGATTGCGGCAGGTGACCCATTTCCAGGGCCTTCTTGTCGCAAATGCCGGCGCGGGACATTTCGTCGTGCTGCCAAAACGTGCCATCGACCAGCAGGCAGTTCGCTTCCGCCATCGCGGAGCGCACATGCGGCTCAATTTCGCCAAGTCCTGGCGCGTAGTAAAGCACCTGACCCGACGCCATATCCTCGACGATCAACCCGACGTTGTCGCCATCGTGCGGATCATGGCGATGCGGCGAGTAGGGTGGGGCCTTGCTCTTCAGCGCGTGGGTACGGAACCGCAGTCCTGGAACGGCTGGAATCTCGAACGCACGGCCATCGAGCGGTAGTCCGTGGTGCTGGACACGGCAGTAGTGTTCCAGCATCTTGAACAGCGGAAAGCCGGTTGACAGATCCTGCGCCACCATTTCACTGCAATAGATGTTCAGCGGCGACGTCGATTCGCGCAGCATCAGCAGGCCGGTGCAATGATCGATCTGCGAGTCGATCAGCAGAATCGCCTTGATGCCAGAGTCGCGAATGCCGTGGCGCGGATGCGCGCCGGGGAAGTCTTCCAGCTGCGTGCGGATGTCGGGCGAGGCGTTGACCAGCAGCCAGTTTTGGCCATCGCCGCTGACCGCGATGGACGATTGCGTGCGCTTGGTACCGACAAAGTCACCGGATCGAACGCGCGAACAGTTTGCACAATTGCAATTCCACTGCGGAAAGCCGCCGCCGGCGCCGGCGCCGAGAACCCGAATTTTCATCTGATCAAGCCCCTAGAAACGCAAAACGGGGCGCCGCATCGCTGCGGGCCCCGTTTTCATGCTCCCGAATTAACGGTTGCAGATGTACATGGTGACTTCGAAACCGAAACGCAGGTCCACGAAGCTTGGGGTTTCCCAGGTCATTAGAAGCTCCTCCAAAGTTGAATGTTGTGCAAAAAACCGTCGCTTTTAAAGCTCGTTGCCAAGTATAAGGTCGGCCCTTGGCGAAAGCAACGGAGGCAACCGGCAAAAGCGACTCGATCAGGTCGCCCCACAGGTTGGACAATGTGGATTCCTTTTAATTCTCAGGCGCTGCCAGTCCAGATTCAGTGCATCGAAAACCAGCAATTGGCCGGTCGATGGATAGCCTATACCTAACAGCGCCTTGATCGCTTCGAGAGCTTGCAAACTGCCGATGACGCCAGGCAAGGGCGCGATCACGCCATTCCGCGCGCAGCCTTCCTCCAACTCCCCCTGCTCGGGGTAGATGCAGTTGTAGCAGGGGCTATCGGGTTGGCGCGGATCGAAGACGGCCAGTTGCGCCTCAAACCGGATCGCCGCGCCAGAAACCAGCGGCTTGGCCGCTGCCACGCAGGCCGCATTGACCGCGAAGCGGGTGGTGAAGTTGTCGGAGCAATCCAAAACCACATCGACGCCAGCGATGGTTTCGGCCAAGGACCAGCCCTCCAGCCGATCGGCGATGGCCTCGATCCGCACGTCCGGATTGAGACGGGCCAAACCGTCCGCGGCGGAAGCCGTCTTGGCGCGTCCGACATCCGCCGTGCCATGCGCGATCTGGCGCTGCAGATTGGATAGATCCACCGTGTCGAAATCGTTGATCACCAGCGTTCCGACCCCGGCGGCGGCAAGGTACAGCGCGGCCGGTGAGCCCAGACCGCCGAGTCCGATGATCAGGACCCGCGAGGTCAGCAGCTTGGCTTGGCCCGCCAGTTCGACTTGCGGTAGAAAAATCTGGCGGCTGTAGCGAAGTAGGGCATTGTCGTCCATCGGCTCTCAGTCAGTGCTGGGGAGGGCGCTATTGACGTCGTCGTGAGGCGAACTCAGCCAGCCACGCAGGTAGGTTTGGATCAAATTTCCGGTTAGCCGCTCGGCGTGGCTCATCCCCGGAAGTTCCAAGCGGTCGCCGAGCGCCAGCGTACAGATACCATGGACACCACCCCACAGCGTGCGTGCGGCCAGCGTGATCTCGTTTGGATCGCGCTTGGGGTCCAGCCGCGCGAGTTGCCTTTCGACCCGTTCAAACAGCGCGGCGACGCGGACCTGGTAGTCGTCCGACGCGGTTGGCGTGCCGCCGGGGCGCTGTTCGAAAATCAGCGACCAACGGCCAGGGTACAGGGTCGCGAAATGCAAATAGCAGCGCCCGGCGGATGTCAGGGCAGCAGGCACGTCGTCGGCTTCGGCAACCGCCTTGTCCAGCCAAGAACTCAGCAAATTCAAGGAGCGGACGTTGATTTGCCCGATCAAGTCGTCCAGATTCGCAAACACAAAATACAGGCTACCAACCGCATAGCCGATTTCGGTGGCGATCTTGCGCGTGGTCAGGCCGCGGACACCTTCGCGGTCTAGAATCAGTTCGGCCGCCTTCAACGCCATTTCCCGAAGTTCGTCACGGCTATGGTCATTCCGTCGCGCCATCATGCCGCGCCTTTTGCCGCAGGCCAATGCCAAGCACTCGCGATCAAAAAAAACCGCAACGAAATGGCCGGGCATCGGTCATACCAATCGGGAGCGCCAGCCAAGTCGGGTAAGATGGAGTAGGGATCAGGCCGAAAATGAATGTTAGGGGAGATGCAAATGCTCAAGTTACTGCGGTTGGGATTACTGATCGGAATGACCGCCGCGTACGCGGAGGAAGACCTGGAGGCAGTGCCCGATGTGCCGGAGCCGCCGTCCAAGGTACAGAGTGGCGAGCCCATGGAGCCGGAAGTCACCATTATCCGGCGGGGCAAGGATACCATCGAGGAATATCGGGTGCATAACCACCTCTACATGGTCAAAATCAAGCCCAGCATCGGCCCGGACTACTATCTGGTCGACACCGATGGCGACGGCGAAATGGACGTGCGGCGTACCACGTTGACCTCCGACATGGAGATTCCCCAATGGGTTCTGTTTAGCTGGTAGCGTTGCCATTTCCGAAACGCAGCCGCCGCGCCGTTTGCCCTTTGCTAGAATGGCGTCCCGCGCGCGGCTGTCGCCCCGCGGCGCGGTTGACGAGTCTGATATTCCCTCATTATCCGCATCGCCCGACGCCTGCCATTGAACACCCAGTTTGAATCCCGACTTCGTCGCCTTCTCGATTCTGGTCAAGCCCACTTGCTTTGCGACGGGCTTAAGGGTCTGGAGAAAGAGAGCTTGCGTCTGTCCGAAGCCGGCAAGATCGCGCAAACGCAGCACCCGACCGCGCTGGGTTCACCGCTAACCCATCCGTACATCACGACCGATTATTCGGAAGCCCTGATCGAGCTGATTACCCCGCCGTTCGCCGATTCGGCCGCGACCCTCGATTTCCTGGTCGAACTCCACACCTTTGTTTACCGAAGCTTGGGCGAAGAGCTGTTGTTGGCGACATCCATGCCCTGCGGCCTGGACGGCGACGAGAGCATTCCCATCGCGCGTTATGGCGATTCGAATATCGGCCAAATGAAGCATGTCTATCGGCGCGGCCTCGGCTACCGATACGGGCGTAGCATGCAGGCGATTGCCGGCGTTCATTTCAATTACTCGGTCAACGAGGATCTGTGGCCGGTGCTGCATGAGTTGGAGGGCGGAGTCGGTGAGTTGAACGACTTCATTTCATCCGCCTACTTTGGGCTGCTGCGCAACTTTCATCGGCAATTCTGGTTGTTGCTCTACCTGTTCGGCACCTCGCCGGCCGTGTGTCGATCGTTCTTCAAGGGCCGCGAAGATCTTGCCGCCGAGTTTCCCGAGTTTGACGCCGGGACGCTTTATCGGCCGTTTGCGACCAGTCTGCGCATGAGCGACATTGGCTATCGCAATGACACCCAGGCGGGTCTCAATGTTTCGCTGGACGGTCTCGAACCGTATGTGGAATCGCTGGCCCAAGCCATCGGCACGCCGTCCGAGCTTTACGAGCGCATCGGCATCAAGATCGACGGCGAGTATCGCCAGCTCAACGCCAACATCCTCCAGATCGAAAACGAGTTTTACAGCCCGGTACGCCCCAAGCAAGTGGCCAAATCCGGGGAAAAGCCGACCTTGGCGCTGAAGCGCCGCGGCGTGCGCTATGTGGAAGTCCGTGCCCTCGATCTCGACTATCGCAGTCCGGCCGGCGCCAACGTCACCGAGTTGCGCTTCGTCGAAGTCCTGCTATTGACCTGCCTGTTGACCGACAGCCCGCCGCTGAGTCCCGCCGAAAAGAGTGAAACCGGCCGCAATGGGCTGATGGTCGCCTGCTGCGGACGCAAACCGGGCTTGAACTTGCAGAGAGGCGGCAAGGATGCGCCGTTGCGCGCCTGGGGTACGGAAATTCTCGACCGGATGAAACTGGTGGCGACCATTCTCGACGACCATGGGTCGAATGACGAGCGGGGGTTCAGCGAAGCGGTCGACATGCAGCGGGAGTTATTGGCGGAGCCGGACTTTACCCCGTCGGCGCGGATGCTGGCGGAGATGCGTTCGTCCGGTCAGGCCTTTGCTGACTACGCGCTAAACGTGTCCCGAACGCACGCGGAATACCTGCGTTATCGGCCGGTCGATCCTGCCTGGGACGAGGAGTTCCGCATCGAGGCGGCGGCGTCGCTGCGCGAGCAGCGCCGCATTGAAGCCGCTGATACGTTGACGTTCGAGGAGTTTTTGGCGGGTTACTTCAAGCAGACCTGAGCCGTCCGGGACCGACGTTCCTCGGCCTCCGTCCGTTTTCCTTCAGGCAATAAAAAACCCCAGCCGCCAGCGGCGGATGGGGTTTCCCACCTCAAGTAAAACTTACTTGATGTTGGCGGCGATCGCTTCCATGGTCTTGCTCACTTCGGCGAGGATCTCAGCGGCCTTGGCGGTGCTACCGCCTTCGCATTCGGCCTGAGCTTCCTTGACGCGCTTGATAGCGTCTTGCATCGGCTTGCCTGCCGCGTCGCCGGTGATTTCCTTGTAGGACTGCTTGGTCGCCTTGATGGCGGTCAGGCAGCCTTCCTTGTTGCCAGCTGCGGCGGCTGCCTGGGCGTCCTTATTGTTCTTTACGGTTTCTTCCATGAACTTCTTCACGCCAGCCGCGTTTTCAGCGGCAAAGGCACCTTGGGTCATCGTGAACGCGCCAAGAGCCAAGCAAGCGCCGAAGACAGTTTTCAGATTCAGATTTTTCATTTAGGACTTTCTCCCTCGGCTAGCCATCACGGACAGCCTAATGCGTGTTGTTATCGTTCAAGTTTGGGGTGCTGACAAACACCTTAGGATAGTGTTCTCGCGAGAGCTTCCTGGCCCGTGTCGCGGTCGGTGCGACCGTCTCGCGGCGGGCAGGGTCAACGCGCGAAATGGTATGCGCTTTTAGGGGAATTGTCATGTGTTGTGCCGCGCTACCGAGCCAATTTTTAAGAAATTTTGGCGGTTTGAAGCTCAGATATGGGTTATGGCGATTCGATCCCGTGACCGATACACGGGTGGTCGCGGCGCGTCGTCGACGGGGTTGATGGTGAAGTCGACCCGCGCGATGTTGGAGCTGCCGCCGGCGTTATCGGCGAAGCGGTAGCTGAAGCCGTCGACGCCGAAGTAGTCGGTTTCGGGCCGGTAGGTGAAGCTGCCGTCCTCGGCGAAGCTGAGGCTGCCGTGGGCGGGGCCTTCGACGACCTGCGCCTGGACGGTCAGTCCGGCGAGGCTGTCGTTGGTCAGGACGTTGCCGGTGGCCGGGGTGTCTTCGTCGAGGGTGACGGCATCGCCAAAGGCAATGGGCACGGCTTCGCCGCTAAGGCGGATGTCGCGCAGGCTGACCTGGCTTTCGGCGGCGCCGAAGCCGAGGAGGTCGAAGGACAGGACGACCGCTTCGCCGGCCAGCGATGTAGGGTGCTCACCGCGCACCATTACTCGCTTATTAACCACTATTCATCTACTCCCCAACCGTGTCCGCCAAATCTGAAAAATCGAACGCCACGTTTGTGGACGACCCCCAATTGGACTCATAGACACCTCGCTTGACCCATTTATGAAAAGTTGAGTAAGGCCAATCCTGAAGACACGTAACCAAGCCATGTTTGATGGGATTGTAGTGAAGGTAATCGAAGTGTCTTTCATAATCCCGTTCATCGCGCAACGCGTGCTCCCAAAATCCACGCTGCCAAACACCCCGCCGGCGCCGCCGCATCCGAGACCCGCTTCGAGGCTTTTCGACACGATTTAGCGCAAGCCACGATTCTGTAAAGCACTTTTTGATAGCGCCCCAACGCTTAGAATAATTCGAGCCGCCCGGCGGCAAGGTCCAGATCGCGTGCAGATGATCAGGCAGCATCACCATCGCATCCACCCGGACCCGCGGCCAGCGTTCGAAACAGTCCCGAAACGCCGCCCGCAGTAAGTCCCGCGTCAAATCGGTTCCGAGTATTGGCGCTCGCCGCTCGGTGACCACCGTAAAGAAATAGGAGCCGCCCGGTACATAACAACGTCGATAATTCGGCATGTGTCCTCCCTCGCGTTAGCGGTAATGGTGCGCGGTGCGCACCCTACAGGGCTCCGGGAACCCTAGGGCCATTCAGCAGATCTTCACCGCTGGTGTTATGGACCCAGACACCCAATGTATCTACAAAATAAGTATGGAACTCTTCTACCTCCAAGTTATAGACCTTTGTAAGAAGTGGATTACAGCCACCTGTTACGCAGTAAATCGATTCGCTATTTTGATCGCGCGAAAGGTAGTCGCGATCAACACCGAGATCTACCTTTTTAATTAATCCAAATTCATCAGTTTGAACTTTAGGGTAACCTTGCGAGAAATCAACGCCTCCCCCTTCTGGAAACGTCAAGAAATTACCGAGTGGATCGTAAAATATCAGCCCAATATTCGGATTTGCTGTGCGCAAAACTGGACCGGATAGCTCATAGCGGGCCAATCGACCATCCTGAAGCTCAAACATTGGAGACAGTAAGGTTTCATCATTTAGTATATCAAGCTTGCTTGCACAGACCCAAGCTGAAAAATCTTTAACTTCCCCCTTTTTAACGAGTTTCTTAACCCAAAACGGATGTGCTCCTGTTACCACGACATGCCCATACTCCCTTTCATTTTCAGCATTCAAGGTCGAGTACATGACAAAATAGACTTCCCTATCGTCATATTCATAGGTCTTCACGACGCGTTTATAGCCGATCTCCCCCTCACCGCTTTCGGGTTTAGACAGAACCCAATCTCCCACGCGGATCTGTTCAATGCGCTTTAAACCCTCTCGAGGGTGTACCAAAGTACCGGCGACGAAGCACCCGAGCTTACGAGTTTGCTCTTCGGCATAGGCGATGATTTTTCGATAGAGGGCGCTACCGCTGAAGTCCTTAGAATACAGATTCCTGACTTGCTCAAAAGTTAAAGGCGGCGCTTTAAAGTTCAACTGTGTCGCCGCTTGAGGTGTCAAGATCGCGTTGCGGGACGCAGTAACGAAGGCTCTACTAAGTTCCATCGAAACATACGCCTGCTCCCATAAGCTGGCATTGGGATCCACGAAATCCTTTATCTGCTTCCCAGCGTTGGTCAACCACAGATCGGCTTCTTCAACTGACCATTTCCCAGTTTCGGGAATGTTAAGCGTCTTTCCATTTCGGCTGAGACTCCCACCGGCCACATGGTGGATATCGCCGCCCGTGGTATCAGCAAGGCTGTATCTAAGCCATGTAGGGTGCGCACCGCGCACCATTACTCGGTTATTAACCACTATTCATCTACTCCCCAACCGTGTCCGCCAAATCTGAAAAATCGAACGCCACGTTTGTGGACGACCCCCAATTGGACTCATAGACACCTCGCTTGACCCATTTATGAAAAGTTGAGTAAGGCCAATCCTGAAGACACGTAACCAAGCCATGTTTGATGGGATTGTAGTGAAGGTAATCGAAGTGTCTTTCATAATCCCGTTCATCGCGCAACGCGTGCTCCCAAAATCCACGCTGCCAAACACCCCGCCGGCGCCGCCGCATCCGAGACCCGCTTCGAGGCTTTTCGACACGATTTAGCGCAAGCCACGATTCTGTAAAGCACTTTTTGATAGCGCCCCAACGCTTAGAATAATTCGAGTCGCCCGGCGGCAAGGTCCAGATCGCGTGCAGATGATCAGGCAGCATCACCATCGCATCCACCCGGACCCACGGCCAGCGTTCGAAACAGTCCCGAAACGCCGCCCGCAGTAAGTCCCGCGTCAAACCGGTTCCGAGTATCGGCGCTCGCCGCTCGGTGACCACCGTAAAGAAATAGGAGCCGCCCGGAACATAACAACGTCGATAATTCGGCATGTGTCCTCCCTCGCGTTAGCGGTAATGGTGCGCGGTGCGCACCCTACAGGGCTACCAGCGAAACCCCGATATCACCACAATGAGTATTATGTACCCATACACCTAGCTGCCCAACATAGTAAGTATGAAATCCATCAATCTCTAGATTGTGGACCCTAGCTGTAAAATAAGGGTGTTCATTTTTACTATCAATAACATCCCAGTTGAACGTATTATCATCGCCAACAGAAATGTATTTGTCTCTAAAGTATACATTGTCTCCTGACCCATCATTAGCGAATACACCCCATGCTCCTCTGGCCCAACCCGAATCTGAATCGCTAGTTCGATATATCGGCGTGGCGCATAGCGTCACGGCCTCCGATCCATCTCGGAGTTCCACGATCGAGCCCATGCCTAATTGGTCTGCTCTGGTCCATCCGACATCTTTGACCCAGAAAGGGTGGTTCCCGGTTACTCCAAGCTGATAAACATCCCCGTCCCGTTTGAAAACTCTAACGAGAAAAATATCCTTATCCTCAAAGACAAAAGTATTTACCACCTGTTTATAAGCTTGCTCGCCTTTTTCCTCAGGCTGAGACAACACCCAATCCCCGACCTTGACTTGCTCAATCGGAAGTAGACCTTCCTTAGTGTGGACAAGTGTTCCCGCAACAAAGCAGCCATTTGGCATATCGACAGAACGAAGCCATGTAGGGTGCGCACCGCGTACCATTACTCGGTTATTAACCACTATTCATCTACTCCCCAACCGTGTCCGCCAAATCTGAAAAATCGAACGCCACGTTTGTGGACGACCCCCAATTGGACTCATAGACACCTCGCTTGACCCATTTATGAAAAGTTGAGTAAGGCCAATCCTGAAGACACGTAACCAAGCCATGTTTGATGGGATGGTAGTGAAGGTAATCGAAGTGTCGTTCATAATCCCGTTCATCGCGCAACGCGTGCTCCCAAAATCCACGCTGCCAAACACCCCGCCGGCGCCGCCGCATCCGCGACACGCTTCGAGGTTTCTCGGCGCCATTCAGTACAAGCCACGATTCTGTAAAGCACTTTTTGATAGCCCCCCAACGCTTCGAATAATTCGAGTCGCCCGGCGGCAAGGTCCAGATCGCGTGCAGATGATCAGGCAGCATCACCATCGCGTCCACCCGGACCCGCGGCCAACGTTCGAAACAGTCCCGAAACGCCGCCCGCAGCAAGTCCCGCGTCAAATCGGTTCCGAGTATTGGCGCCCGCCGCTCGGTGACCACCGTAAAGAAATAGGAACCGCCCGGTACATAACTACGTCGATAATTCGGCATGTGTTTTCCCTGGCGTTAGCGGCAATGGTGCGCGGTGCGCACCCTACAGGGCTAACGTTTCGCGAGCATGCATTTCCTCAGGCTTGCTTTCATATTTTCCAGGGTGCGGTACGGCATCTTTATTTATTAGTCCATTGAATATTTCCACTTTTACATCTTTTGTATTGTGAACCCATATTCCATCACCAGTAACAAAATAGGTATGAAAGCCCTCTACGGAAAGGTTGTAAACTGGGAAATCATATTGATCAAGCTTCTTGGATGTTAAATGTGCGGGAACGCTATCAAAGGTTAGGAAAGTATCCTCAAGCTCTAGGTCACGAACTTTGACCCAGCCTTTATTAACCACCCAAAAGCGATGGCTATCAGTTACAAAAATATGGCCGGATCCCCAAGGGCCGTCCGAATGATATGTAAGATGAAATAAATTTCCCGACGAGAAATGCTCGAATACCTCCACAACCCTGCGATAAGCAATTTCACCGGTTTCTTCGCAGCGTGAGAGTACTTCGACACCAGGTCGGAGGTATTGAATCTCACACACAATGGGCACACCAATCTCAACGTGTCTGTAGGGGTCAGGTTTTATATAGGGCTTCATAATGGGATATGTAGCCTCGTCAAGCCGGATATGCACCAAGGTGTCCGAAACAAAACATTCCTCTTTAATTTCCTGAGCACGTATGCGAGCTTCCAATGCTACTTCTTGTTCCATCGCGTTCTTGTAACGCACCTTGCCAGTGTCGGTCACTTCCGCAATGCCTTTGGTAGCCTCGGCAAAGCTCTCTACGGTCAGCACGCGACCATCGGGCAGTGGCTTTCCCGTAGAATCTACGCGCGTAGACTGGACTACATATACTTGGCTATCAGATTTTTCATTCGCCAAGTCTTTTAGTGACGTTTCCTCGATTACCCCACGACGCAATTGCTGTTGCAGGAACTCGACCTGCTTCTCTTTCAACTGAATATCGCGCCGACCGGCCGGTGTCACCGCCCATTTAGTCAGCAATCCGAGTCCGAGCAAATCGACGGAAGCATTACGCAGTTCTACCCAGTTACCAGCTAATAAGGCCGAGTTCATCCGGTACAAGTTTTCTGCCGTTAGTGTAACGGGGTTGTACTTGAGAAAGGCCAGGCCGAGATAATTGGCTACTTCACCCAGTGATGGGTCATCATTGAGCATCTGCAAGAACTCCGTTGGCGTGGGTACGCTGGGCCGCACTCCGGTGACTAATCCTCGAAACAGCGCCGTGTCCTGGGCAAAAATCCCCAAGAAGTTTGTGTCGAGCATCACCATCCCGCTCAGCAAACCGTCCGTCGTCCGAGCGACGCTTGCGAGAAGTCCCCCATCCTCAGTGTTGTAGTCAATGTTTTTGAGGATGAGCTGGGCTTCTTCCCATTGCGCCATCATTTCTGAGTTGTCATTGCCGACAGCCATGTAGGGTGCGCACCGCGCACCATTACTCGGTTATTAACCACTATTCATCTACTCCCCAACCGTGTCCGCCAAATCTGAAAAATCGAACGCCACGTTTGTGGACGACCCCCAATTGGACTCATAGACACCTCGCTTGACCCATTTATGAAAAGTTGAGTAAGGCCAATCCTGAAGACACGTAACCAAGCCATGTTTGATGGGATGGTAGTGAAGGTAATCGAAGTGTCGTTCATAATCCCGTTCATCGCGCAACGCGTGCTCCCAAAATCCACGCTGCCAAACACCCCGCCGGCGCCGCCGCATCCGCGACACGCTTCGAGGTTTTTCGGCGCCATTCAGTACAAGCCACGATTCTGTAAAGCACTTTTTGATAGCCCCCCAACGCTTCGAATAATTCGAGTCGCCCGGCGGCAAGGTCCAGATCGCGTGCAGATGATCAGGCAGCATCACCATCGCGTCCACCCGGACCCGCGGCCAACATTCGAAACAGTCCCGAAACGCCGCCCGCAGTAAGTCACGCGTCAAATCGGTTCCGAGTATTGGCGCTCGCCGCTCGGTGACCACCGTAAAGAAATAGGAGCCGCCCGGTACATAACAACGTCGATAATTCGGCATGTGTCCTCCCTCGCGTTAGCGGTAATGGTGCGCGGTGCGCACCCTACCTGACTTGTCGATGTCTATCGCTTCGTTCCTAATCCAATCTTAATCTTCCGCTAAGGTTGCCCTTCATCTTCGATCCGTAAGCTACCTCCCATCGCAGGACCGATGAGCATTGCGCCGGTCCTGGCCATCAATAACGATTGTGAGGTTGCTGTCTTATGCCATTAGGTGTTGGAACTGTCTTTAGAGGCCTGTTCCGCGAATACGGCCACACCATCATCGTGCTGCTGCGCTTTGTCGATGCCGCCATGCTACTGGTCGGCGGCTGGCTGGCCTATTACGGCTGGCGCGACAGTTGGCAGTTGGATAGCGACCATCGGGTCGTCATGGTGTTGGGCCTGTTCGCGGCCATTATCTTTTTCGAAATCGGGGCGATTTATCGGCCCTGGCGAGCCGACGCGGTGCGCAGCGAGATCGGCCGCCTTCTGCGCGCCTGGCTGGCCGCGCTGCTGCTGGTGGTTGGCGCCATCGCGGTGATCCGCTTGCAGGTTCATGTTGGCTCCAGCTATCGCTGGCTGGCGACCTGGGGTGTCGTGGGCTTTGCCCTGATGATTACCGCGCGTCTGATTCTGGCGCGGATTCTCCGCTGGATGCGGGCTCGCGGCTGGTCGCAGGGGCGCATCGTGATTGTCGGCCTCAATACCATGGCCATCGCGTCCGCACGGCAGCTCAACCATTCACCGTGGGCGGGGCTGCAACTGGTTGGCTATGTCGACGACCGCGCCGCGCCGCGCCTGCATCTCAGCGACTTCCGCGCGCCGCGCCTGGGGGGCATCGACAAACTCGCCGACCTCGTGACCCGCGAGCGCATCGACGAAGTCTGGGTGGCCTTTCCCTTCCGGGGCGAAGCCCGCGCCGAGGCCGTTCTGCACGAGCTGCGGCATCTGCCGGTCAGCATTCGCCTGCTCATCGATTGCTTCGCCTTCCAAAAAAGCAAGTTCCTCAACCTCAGCGAAGTCGCCGGCATCCCGACGCTGAATATCTCGGTTTCGCCGCTGCACGGCATCAACCGCTACATCAAGGAATTCGAGGACCGCTTGGCGGCGCTGTTCCTGCTGCTGCTGGTCAGCCCGGTGATGGCGCTGATCGCCTTGGGCGTCAAGCTCAGCTCGCCGGGTCCGGTGTTCTATCGGCAGGTGCGGGTTGGCTGGAACAACCGGCCGTTCACCATGCTCAAGTTCCGCTCCATGCCGACCAATGCGGAATCCGCCAGCGGCCCGGTGTGGGCGCGGCCCGGCGAGTCGCGGGCGACGCCGTTCGGTGCCTTCTTGCGCCGCACCAGCCTCGACGAGCTGCCGCAATTGCTGAACGTGCTGTGGGGCGATATGTCGCTGGTCGGCCCGCGTCCGGAGCGCCCTGACTTCGTCGAGCGCTTCAAGGACGAGGTGCCCAATTACATGAAAAAGCACATGGTCAAGGCCGGCATTACCGGCTGGGCGCAAGTCAACGGCTGGCGCGGCGACACGGATTTGGCGACGCGGATCGAGCACGACCTGTACTACATCCAGCACTGGTCGCTGTGGTTCGATCTGGAAATCGCCCTCAAGACGGTCGTGTACGGCTTCATCAACAAAAACGCCTATTGAGGTGCGGCATGTTGATCGCGGTGATGTGGGTCGCGGTTCAACGGCTTCTATTCGTCTTCAAAACTCTTGTCTCGGGGAATCGTTAAATGGCCAGTCCGCTTCCAAACTTTCCACTCTGGCGCTGCTTGGTCTTGGTGGCGCTGCTGGCGTCGCAGTCCGCCTGCATGTTCGCGCCCGGCATGAATCGGGACAACGAAACGCTTTCCGACGTGGAAGTGCCGGTCATGCAGAAGAACGGTCAGATGACGGCGGAAAAGATCAAGATCGAGCCGATCACCGCCAATCTGATCATCGGCCTGGAAAAAACCAAGGCGGAAGCGCAGCCGACCCCGCCGCCGGCCGCCGCGCCCGGCGCCTACACCATCGGGCCCCATGACCGCTTGCAGATCACGGTGTGGGAACACCCCGAGCTGAATGATCCGGGTGGCGAAAAGATCGCGCCGGAACTGGCCGGCAAGTCGGTCAACGACGACGGCACCATCTATTACCCGTACATCGGTCAGTTGCACGTCGCCGGCAAGACGGTCGGGGAAGTGCGCGACCTGCTGGTTCAGCAGCTCGGCAAGTTCTACAAGAACGTGAAGCTGGATGTGCGCTTGCTGGCCTATCAAAGCCACAAGATCGCGGTGGTCGGCGAGGTGAAATATCCGGGGACGCAGTCGATGGTGGAAGCCCCTTTGACCGTAACCGAAGCCGTCAGCCGCGCTGGCGGCGTCACCCCCGAGGCCGATCTCAGCAGCGTCACCCTGTCGCGCGGCGACAAGCTGTACCCGATCGACATGCTGGCCCTTTATGAACATGGCGACAACGGCCAGAACCAGTACTTGCAGGACGGCGATGTGCTGAACATTCCGGATCGCAAGGTCAGCAAGGTGTTCGTGACCGGCGAGGTGCAGAAGCAGACCACCCTGCAAATCCACAAGGGCAAGCTGACGCTGGCGGAAGCGCTGGAAGAGGCCAGCGGCGTCAACTTCGATACCTCCAAGCCGGAGGACATTTACGTCATTCGCGGCAACCAGGCCAAGCCGGAAATCTTTCGCCTCAACGCGCAATCGCCGGACGCCCTGATTCTGGCCGATCGCTTCAACCTACAACCGCATGACGTGGTGTATGTCGGCACCGCCGGCATTACCCGCTGGTCGCGCGCGGTCAACCAGTTGATTCCGTCGACCTTTGGCCAGCTCATGACGCGTGGCGCCTTCTACACCGGATTCTAAATGAACAGCCCATACGCGGATTACAACATGTCGAGTCAGCCGCCCTTACTCCCCGGCCCCATGGGGGCCATCGCGGAGGAGCCCGGCGTCAGTCTGCGCGACTACGTCGATCTCCTCTGGGAAGGACGCCGCACCCTGGCGATTGCCTTGGGCGTCTGCCTGGGCATCGCCACGCTTTACCTGCTTTTGGCGCCACCAACCTACAAAGCCGATGCGCTGCTGCGTATCGACAAGAACAAGGCGCTATTGACCGCGCCGCTGCGCAGCGAAACCAATCGCGCGCCGGCGGAAGCGGAGAATCCACGCGCGCAACGCGAAGTGGAAATTCTGCACAGCCGTTCGGTGCTGGGCAAAGTGGTGGGCGACCTGAACCTGGGCGTTTCGGTCGAGCCGCTGTACTTTCCGCTGATCGGCGAGAGCCTGGCGCGCCGCCATGACAGCCGCGACGGGCTGGCCCAACCCTGGTGGGGGTTCGGTCGTTGGGCCTGGGGTGGCGAGAAGCTCAAGCTCGGCAACTTCAGCGTGCCGGCGCGCTATTTCGGCAAGGCATTCACCTTGCGCGTGGCCGAGGCCAATCACTTTCAGGTCTACGATCCGGACGGCAAGCTGCTGGCGCAGGGCAATACCGGCGCGGCGGTCATGGCGGAAATGGGCGAGAGCGCGCCGCTTACCCTGCGGGTTGACGAAATGCTCGCCCATCCCGGCACCCGCTTTCGGTTGATGCAGGAATCGCAACTGACCGCCATCGACAACCTCAACAAGGCGTTTGGCGTCAAGGAAGCCTCCAAGGACACCGACATTCTCAAGGTCGAACTCAAGGGCCGCGATCCCGAGCAACTGGCGCAGTCGGTCAACGACATCGCCAAGACCTATGTGCAGGCGACGGTGAGCTGGGAATCGGCGGAAGCCGGCCAAAAGCTGGCGTTCCTGGAAAGCCAGTTGCCCATCGTCAAGGATCGCCTGGAGCGTGCCGAACAGGCATTAAGCGCCTTCCGCCAGAAGCACGGCGCGGTCGATATTTCCACCGAGGCCGAAGTGCTGCTCAAGCAGGCGTCGGAAATGGAAACCCTAGGCATTCAGCTCAAGCAGAAGTTCGAGGAGCAGAACGAGCGGCTGCAGGACGCCCATCCGGACATGCAGATCACCAAGGCGCAGATTCAGCGCGTCGACAAAAAGCTCGCCGACCTCGAACGGCGCATCAAGGAACTGCCGCGCACCCAGCAAAACATGGTCGGCTTGAATCGCGACGTGCAGGTCAACACCGAGCTGTACACCTCGCTGCTCAATAGCGCCCAGGAACAACGCGTCGCCGCCGCCGGCTCGATCGGCAACTCGCGCATCGTCGACTTTGCCGTCGCGCCGGAAAAGCCCTACTGGCCGCGGCCGGGCATGGTGCTGGCGGTGGCCGGCCTGCTCGGCCTGACCTCCGGTGCCGCGACCATCTTCCTGCGCCAGTCGCTGCGCCGCCACGACAACTATCCGGGCTTGTTGGAATACCGCAGCGGCGTGCCGCTGTACGCGGCCATTCCCCACAGCAAGAAGCAACTGCGCCTGACCAAGCGCACGCCGGCCGGCGAAGTCCGCCAGCCGGGTTTGTTGGCCAGCCAGCATCCGCAGGACATGTCGGTGGAATCGCTACGGGCGTTTCGCACGACGCTGGAGGCGACCCTGGCCAGCTCGGCCAGCAAGGTGCTGATGGTCAGCAGCCCGGCGCCGGGCATGGGCAAGTCGTTTGTCAGTGGCAATCTGGCCTGCCTGCTGGCCAGTATCAGGAAGCGCGTGCTCCTGATCGACGCCGACATGCGCAATGGCCGTCTCGACCAGACCTTCGCGACGCGCAGCGGCCCAGGGCTATCCGACCTGCTGGCTGGCACCGCGACCCTGGGCGAAGTGATCATCAGCCTGCCGGGCGTCGGCATCGACTTCATCCCGCGTGGCCGCGATGTCGCCAACCCGGCCGAGTTGCTGGTGGTCGGTCAATTGGAGGAGACCCTGCGCGAGCTGCGCTCCTTCTACAACCATATCGTCTTCGACTCGCCGCCGATTTTGGGCTGCACCGACGCCGCGATCATGGGCAAGCACGCCGACGCCACCTTCCTGGTCGTCAAGGAAGGCCGCTACACCGCGCAGGAGCTGGAAGTCAGCTTCCGCCGCTTGCAACTGGTCGGTGTCAAGCCGCAAGGCTTCATCATCAATGACATGAAAGAAGGCTCATCCGCTTATCCCTATTATGGCTACGCCTATCCTCGCCAGTCGGCCTGAGCCGCGTTACCAATCGATGGTCCCAGGCTACGAACGCGGCCTGCCGCTGCTGCTGTTCATCCTGGTCAGCGTGTCCGCCGTGGCTTCGCTGCCGCAGGTGGAGTCCGCCTGGAACGGCATCAAGGAAGTCGCCGGCGAACAGGACATGGGTCTGCGCATTCTCCGCGAGGTCGTGCTGCTGCTGATCTTGCCTTACGCCTTTCTGCAACGACGGCTGCGCCAGGCCATTCTGTCGGCCGAAGTGCTCGCCTTTTGCGCGGTGATGGCGACCTATGCGCTGGCCGAAACCCTGTACGCGCTGTATCGCGACCTGCCTATCGTCGTGCCGTTGAGCGGACTGCGGGTGTTCGAATATCTGCCCTTGGCGTTCATCGGTCTAGGCGTCGCCCGGCTGGGCGCCGGCGAGCGGGTGATGACCCGGTTTGTCGGCTATCTGCGCTGGTATCTGGGCTTTCAGGCGCTGCTGGCCATCGTTCAGGCCATCTGGGCGCCGCCGATTTTGGGCTATTCGCTGCTCGGTGGTGGCCGGCCGTTCGGCACCTTCGTCAGTCCGAACCTGTTCGGCGCCGCGATGGCGACCTGCACCCTGGTGTTCGCCCTGATGCAGAACCCCAAGCTGTCGCGCTGGGCTTGGCTGGCCGGGTTTCTCGCCTTGCTCAGCGGTTCGCGCACGGCATTTCTCAGTTCCTTGCTGGTGCTGTTCTTCCGCTCGCTGAAACTGATCCGGGCGCGCGATCGTTGGCTGTTGTGGCTGCCGGCGCCGATTCTCGGGGTCGGCGCGTTGATCCTGGCGTCCAGTTCCGCCCTGAGTGGCCGCGATGACGCCGATCCCACCGAGGACGGCCGCATCGCCCTGTGGACGCAGGTGCTGGGCGATAACATCCACGAGCCGTGGGATTTGCTGTTCGGCTGGGGGCTGGGGCTTAGCTCCAACACCATCAACGTGCTGTTCGGCGAGGACTATTTTCCCGGTCAGTTCAACTCCGACAGTCTGTATCTGTTCATGCTGAACGGTTACGGCTTGCTCGGCCTGCTTGGTTACCTGGGGCTGCTATGGATGAGTGTCCGGGTGTCCGGCCATCGCGATCGCGGCCTGATCATGTTCTTCATCTTCCTGGCCGGTCTGCCATTCAACCTGTGGGAATACTTTCCGCAGAACGCCATGTTGATGTTCCTTTGGGGGCTGGTGCTGGGCACCCCGGAATTGCAGCGGCTGCCGGCGAACTTCGTCGGATCGCCCTTCGCGGACTGGCGCCGATGAAATTGCCGGCGACCGCCCGCGAGCGACTGTTCGGCGACGCCGCTTGGGCGTTATGGGGGCAGGTCGGTTCCGGCCTGTTTCTGTTGCTCGGTACCCGGTTGCTGACTGAATGGGTGACGCCCGAGGTGTTCGGCCAAGCCGCCCTGGCCACCGGCGTGGTGGGACTGGGTGTCGCGGTGCTGGCGTACCCGTTCATCTGCGCCGGCATGCGACTAACGCCGGAATGCCGCGATAAGGCTGAGCAGGCCGCGCTGTTTCAGGGGGTTGCCGATTTCATCACCCGCGCGGCGACGCCGGCCGTGCTGGCACTGATCGCGTTGGGCTATTTCGGCGCGGCCCAGTGGGGCCTCGATCCTTGGCTGTTGGTTTTGGCCGGTTTGCTGCTGGCGCTGACCTTGCGCCGCGAGTTGGCGATCCAATTGCTTATCGGCCAGCGCCGCCAGCGCGCCGCGAGTCTCTGGCAGACCCTGGACAGTTTGCTGCGACCGGCGTTCGCCTTGGGCGCGGTGATTTACGGCGGTCCCAACGCCGGCCTGATCCTGGCGGGCTACGCGCTGGCCGCCGCGATGACCGGACTGCCGGCACTGCGTTACGGCGCCTCTGGACGGGCGACGCCGAAGGCGACGCGGCAAGCGATTCTCCGTTACGCCCTGCCGTTGGTGCCGATGCAGGCCTTGGTTTGGATCAGCGGCTTGGGTGACCGTTATGTCATCGGCTATTACCTGACCGCCGCCGATGTCGGCCTGTACGCCGCCGCCTATACCTTGGTCAACGAGGCCTTCAACCGCAGCGCGATGGTGCTGTTGCGGGCTTTCCAACCCGCCTATTTCGAACACATCGCCGCGCGCCAGGACGCCCCGTCGCGCCGGCTGCTGATGCTGTGGTTGCTGGGGGTTATCGGGCTAGGCATCGGCGGCGTTGGCGGCTTCTACCTGTTGGGGAACGTGGTCGCCGGATTGCTGCTGGCGCCGGCTTACCAGCAGGCGGCAATCGCGCTGATGCCGGTTATCGGCGTCGGTTGCGCATTGCAGGCACTGGCCGGGGTGTTTTCGCAGCCGTTGCTGGCCGCCAAGCGAACCCGCGCGGTTCTGCTGGGCCATGCCGGCGGCGCCATCACCGCCTTGATTGCCCTGCCGTGGCTGGTTGCCGACTACGGATTGCCGGGCGCCGCGTGGGCCGCGCCGGTTTATTTCGGTGTCGAGGCGGTGGGCATGTTCATGCTTTCGCGGCCCTGGCGGGCGGTGTTGACCAGTCCGGCGGCGGTCGAGGCGCAGCCGGAAACCTGTGGGGCAGGTTGAGTCGCAGGCGCCCTCTGCCGGTTCCATCGTGAGCGACCGGAGACAGCACGGTTGTCGATGCGAATTGATTCGCACCCTCACCTGACAAACAACAAAAAGAGAGAGAAACGAAACTTATGGCAACAACCCTGGAATTCTTTGCCGATGCGCCGGACTGCGCGGTCGATGTCGATCTGGCCACCAGCCCGGCGCTATACGGCGAACGCCTGACGCAGTGCGTGGCGTGTGGCGGCGCGCATATCGCTCACTGGAACAGCAAGCGCTATCAGTACACCGAAGGCCACCACCGGGAGAACTTCCAGATCGATCGCTGCGCCGATTGCGGCAGCGGGTTTCTCAATCCGCCGCCGCATCCGCGTTGGCTACAGGCGATCTACCGCTTCTCCGGCCAGGCCTTGAGCGCCCCGGTGACGCTGGCCGAAATCGAGGCGCGCGAGCAGCGCTGCCCCAACAGTACCGTCGACGCGGCGCGCATGGCGCGCTTGGCCGATCGCTTCAACCGCAGCGGCAAGCGGCTAGGCCTGGATATCGGTTCCGGGTTCGGCTTCTACACCCGGGCCTTGCGTCGGGCCGGCTATCGCACCGTCAGCATCAATCCCGGCCAATACGAAAACGCCGTGTTTCGCGAGATGAATGGCGACGAGCCGCTGCCGATGCTGCTGGACGAATTCCAGTCCGACGAGCGCTTCGGGGTCATCGTCATGTCGCAAGTGCTGGAACATCTGCTGGAAGCCGACGCGGCACTGGCGAAAACCGTCGCGATGCTGGAGCCGGGTGGAGTATTCGCCTGCTCGGTGCCGAATTTCAAATCGATCGCCGTCAAGCTGCTGGGCACCAGCGACAACGCCTGTTTGTGGGTGCCGGAACATGTCAGCTATTTCAGCGAAACCGGCTTGCGGCAACTGCTCGAAAGGCACGGTCTGCGTATCGTCCACGCCGAGCAGGTGACCCGCGTCAGCCTCGATAACGTCGCCCGCCGATTCGGCATGGCCGGCGCCTCCGGCGTGTTCCTGGGTCGCGTGTTTGGCTGGTTGCAGCGGCCGCTGGCCGGTTTGTGCAATGCGCTGGGGATGGGCATCTACCTCCATGTCTACGCCGTCAAAGGAGACTAAACCGTGACTGTAGCGGCTCTCACTGTCGTCATTCTGACCCGCAACGAACAGGCGAACCTGCCGGTTTGCCTGCGGGCGATACCCAACGAGTACCCGATTGTCGTGATCGATTCCGGCAGCGATGACGCCACCCCGGCGATCGCCGAACGCGCCGGTTGCGCGGTGATCAGTCATGCCTGGGAAGGATTTGCCGGGCAGCGCAATTTCGCGCTGCGGGATTGCGGCATCACCACGCCTTGGGTGTTGTTCGTCGACGCCGACGAAATCTACGAGCCGGAGTTCTACCGCTGGTTCGAGACCGTGGCGGCGTTCGATGAAGAGACCGATGTCTTCATGGTGCCTTCGATTCTCTACATTCGTGGCCACCGCCTGAATCACGCGCCGGGCTATCCCATTTACCACCCGCGCCTGGTGCGGCGCGACACCACCCGCTTCGTCACCAACCATACCGGGCACGGCGAGGCTGTCCTGGCGAATTGCCGCATCCAGCAAGCCGCCATCCCCTATCACCACTATTTCTATGATGGGGAAATCATTCCCTGGATGCACAAGCACATCGGCAAGGCGGCCATGGAGGTGAACTTGAAGCCCACCGACGGCGCCTTGATGACGACTCGCGGTCGTCTGAGCGTCTGGCTGGGCCGCTCGGCGCTACGCATCCTCGGCCGGTTTTTCTACCACTACATCTTGCGCGCCGGATTTCTCGACGGTGCCGCCGGTCTCGAGTTTGCGCTGATGTTCGCCTGGTACGAGGCCAGCATTTACCTGCAAGCGCGCGCGGCGGGGTTCGCCAGCAAAAGTCTCGCGGCGCGTGGCGCCGCGCACCGCGACGAGTCACGGGCCGCGCCGCCGATCAGCCTGACCGAAGCATCCCGGTCCGGCCGGGTCAGGCAAGCCTGATGGCGACGAATCCAACCAAACAGGGCAGCGACATGAAATTTTCACTCGTCATGGCGACCTTGGGGCGGGAGCGGGAAGTCGCGGAGTTTATCGCCGCGATTGAACGCCAGACCTACCGCGACTTTGAACTGATCATCGTCGATCAGAATGCCGACGACCGCATCGACCGGGTTTTGCGCACGGTTCCGCACACCTTTCCGGTGCGCCACAAGAAAGTCAGTTTTCGTGGCAACGCCCGCGCCCGCACCAGTGGCATCCATTTCGCCGCTGGCGATGTCATCGCGTTTCCCGACGATGACTGCATCTACGCCGAGGATGTGCTGGGCAAGGTGGCCCACGAGTTCGCCATTCAGCCACGGCTAGGCATTCTTTGCGCCGGTTCCTATGAGTTCAATGGCGAACACTTTAGCGTCGGGGTTAACGCGACCGAGCCGCGCCATTTCTCGCGATTCTCGATGATGGGCGTGGAATTCACGCATTTCTTTCGGCTCGCCAATATCGCCAGGGACGAGTTTTACATGGATGTCGATTTTGGCATCGGCTCCAAGTATTTCGGCGCGGAAGGTTTCGAACTGCTTTACCGGCTGCTACGGGCCGGCGCCAAAGCCTTTTACACGCCGCACATTCGGGTCTTTCACGCCAACAAGGACAGCATCAATTTGGGTCACGAACGCATTGCCAAGCATTCCGCCGGGGTCGGCGCCTACATTCGCAAATTCACCAATCAGGGCGATCTCGCCATGGCGATTTTCATCCTGCGCAAGATGCTGGTGGCGCCGCCGGTCAAGATTGCCCTGGCGGCTTTGCGCTGCGATGTCAAACGCTTGAATTACGCCTTCCACAGCCTGCTAGGCGTGTGGCGCGGCTTTCTGGCTTACCAGGGGTGAGGCGAGGATGACGAGTCGATCGTTGAAACACCCGTTCCAGCCAATTCCCGAGCGCAACGAGGCGCCATACCGGTTTGGTCGGCTTGCGGATCAACAACCACAAGCCGTGCCGGCGGCGACCGCTTCGCCCCGGCTCGCTGAAGCGGAAGTCGGCGTGGTCGCCACGCATATCGCGCCGGCGCTGGGCTACGGCGGCGTGCCGGTTACTGCGGCGGTGCTGACGCGTGCCTGGTCCAAGCTCGGCAAGCGGATTGATCTTGTCGCCTCCAACGAATCCCAGGGCGTGCCGCTGTCGCCGGCGCAAGTCGATCTGGGGCGTGGCGTCGCGGTGCGACTTTACGCCTGCCAGTGGTTCCGCCGCTGGGGATTCGGCGTGGGCGCCGTTGGCGAACTGTGGCGGCTGTGCCGATCGGTGCCGCGCGTTTACATCCACGGCATCGCGACATGGCCGACCACGCTGGCCGCGCTGTTTTGCTGGCTGCTCAAGCGTCGCTTCGTCGTCGCGCCGCATGGCGGTCTGATGCCCGAGCACGTCGCTTTGATCCGCCGCCGCAAGCCGCATAAATGGCTTTATTACCAATGGCTGACCCTGCCCAGCCTGCGCCGCGCCGTGGCCATTCACTGCACCAGCGAGACCGAGGCGCAAGGCGTGCGCGACACGGTCGGCGCGAATGCGCCGATTCTACTGGTGCCCAATGGCGTGGAGTGCGGCCCGAGCAGCGCGCCGCCAGCCCCGGTCGGCGCCGGGACGCGGATTCTGTTTCTCGGCCACATTCAGGCGGAGAAAGGCATCAACGCCTTTATCCGCGCTTGGTTGGCCGCGCGTGGGCCGGACGACCGGCTGGCGATCGCGGGTCGGAGCGTCGATCCGGGTTATCTCGCCGAATTCCAGTCCTTGCTGGACCAGGCACCTGATGCCATCGCTTACCACGGGTACGTGTCGGCGGATGGCGTGCGTCAATTACTTGCCGACAGCCACTTTCTGGTACTGCCCTCCGGTCTGGAAGCGGCCGGCGGCATGCGCGAGAACTTCGGCAATGTCGTCGCCGAAGCCATGTCGGCGGGGCGTCCGGTGCTGGTCGCTCGCGGTCTGGCCTGGGATCACGTCGAGCAAATTGGCGTTGGCTTCGTTTTCGAGCGCAGCCGGTTATCGGCGGAAAGCGCAATCGCGCTGGCGCTCAGCCTGGCGCGCAATGAATGGGAGGCGATGTCGAGACGCGCCCGTGACTATGTCCGGCACCAGCTGGATCCGGTGGAACTGGGCCGCCAAGTGTGGCAAGCCCTGGTCGGAGAACAACAAGAAGCGCCCAAGAGCGCGCTGAAGGAGATGAGCGAATGAACAAGATTGGCTTGATCGTGCCCACGTTGAACGCGGGCAAGCGTTGGTCGGAATGGTTGGCGGTGCTGCGCGCGCAAACTCGACAACCCGACCGGGTGCTGGTGATCGATTCGAGTTCCAGCGATGCCACGCCGGCCTTGACGCGCGCGGCGGGCTTGGAACTGATGACCATCCGCCGCGAGGACTTCAATCATGGCGCGACCCGTCAGCTTGGCGTGGCCCACTTGGCGGATTGCGACATCATCGTGTTTCTCACCCAGGACGCCTTGCTGGGCCATCCGGAGGCGATGAGCCGGCTGGTTGCCGCGTTCGATGATCCGGCGGTCGGCGCGGCTTACGGTCGGCAACTGCCGCATGTCGGCGCCAGCCCGATCGCGGCGCACGCCCGGCTGTTCAACTACCCGGCGACGAGCGATCTGCGCGGCTTTGCCGATCGTGCCCGCCTGGGTTTGAAGACCGCCTTCATGTCCAATTCGTTTTCCGCCTATCGACGCGGCGCCCTGGGCGCGGTCGGCGGTTTTCCCGGCGGCTTGCGGCTTAACGAAGATACTTGGGCGGCCGGCCGCATGCTCGTCAAGGGTTGGAAAGTCGCCTATCGCGCCGACGCTTGCGTGCATCATTCGCATGACTACAGCTTCCGCCAGGAAGTGCAGCGCTATTTCGAAATCGGCGCGTTTCACGCGCAGACGCCCTGGCTGCAGCAGACCTTCGGACGCGCCGAGGGCGAAGGCAAGCGCTTCGTGCTCTCGGAATTGCGCTATCTGTCGCGTCGCGCGCCATGGCTGATTCCGTCGGCGGTGACCCGCACCGGGCTGAAATGGCTGGGCTTCAAACTCGGTGTCATGATGGGGGCTTCCCCAGCGTTGTTGGAGGAACGTTTTGAACGGCCGATCACGGACGCGCAAGGCGTTTAGCGTGATGTCACCGAAGTTGGTTTATGTTTGCCCAGTGGCACTTGGTTCCGGCGGTTTCAATGATCCGGAGTCGCTCTCGCGACGCTGGTTTGAATCGGGGTCTCGCCCCCGAGGGCGAGTTACTCTTCTTTGCTTGCCCAAACAAGAGTAACCAGAAGAAAGGGCCCCCGATTGCCGCTTGAATCCCGATCGCCGGACTTTTCGCCGGGGGCGATCAGACGGACATCCTGTCCTCTGATCGCCGCGCGGCCTCCATGCCGCGCCCCTGACGGGCTCTACCGGTGAAAAGCCCAGCGCTCGGGCGCGGCAAAACGGGACTGCCAATGCCTATGCGCCAACCCGAAAAAGGACGACTTTGTCGCGGACGGTACGCAAGTTCGGTTCTCGCCGCGCTAATTCTGTTCTGGTCGGCCGCTTGCCGGACGGACCCGCTGACCGATAGCGACAACCCCGAGGAGCGCCGCCGTCAGGTCGAGCTGCGCGGGTCGGCCAACGATCCGAAAGCCTGGGGCGAATTGCTGGTCGCGTTGCGTGATCCGGCGCCAGCGGTGCGTCTGGCCGCCGCCGATGCCTTGGGGCGGCATGGCGCGGCGGTGGTCGCCACTTTGCTTCCGGCGTTGACCGACAGCGACGCCGATGTTCGCTGTGGCGTGGTTCGCGCCTTGGGGCAGACCGGCGCGCCGGAAGCCGTGGACTCGCTGCTCGCCGCCAGCCGCGATCCCAGCACCTTGGTGCGCCGCGAAGCCGCCGAGTTTCTGGCGAAATTTCCCACCGTCGCCACCACGCAAGTCCTGATCGCGGCGTTGCGCGACAAGGACGCCGGCGTGCAATGGGAAGCCGCCGGCTCGCTGGCCGAACTGCGCGATCCGGCCGCGGCGCCGGCCTTGATCCAGGCCTTGGCGGACAGCGAGCGCGGTTTTCGCGACCGGTTGATCGAAGCGCTGAGGGCCATCGGTCCGCCGGCATCGGTCGCATTGGCGGCGGGAATCGCCCAGCGTGACGCCACGCTGCAAAGCGCATCCGCCGAGGTATTGGGCGGTTTCGGCGCCGCCGCCGCGCAACCCTTGCTGGGTGCCGGCGTGGATGCGAATCCGCTGCGTCGTCGGCAGGTCGCGGCGGCGCTGCAGAGTATCCGCGCGGTCGCGCAAGATGATCTGTGGCGAGCGTTGGATGATCCCGACTGGCGAATTCGAGCCTTGGCCTTGCGCGTCCTCAATCGGGGCTCCGCGCGGGACCGGCTGGCGCCGCGCTTGGATTACTGGCGTCCGGTCTTGTCGGCCTGGACGGCGTTGAAGCCGCTACCCGATATGGACAGGGAGCAGCGCGCCTTGCTGATTGACGCACTGAATGGCGTCGGCGGAGCCAATGAGGCACGGGCGTTTCTGGCAAGTGGCGACCCGGAGGTTCGGGAGGCGGGGCAGCGATGGTTGGAAGATCACTGAGGTGAGGCGCTTACGGATCGCGACGGGCTAACGTTAAACCGCAGGCATATCGACCTGATAATTCAGGCATTGGAGATCCCGTTTTGCCGCGCCCGAGCGCCGGGCTTTTCGCCGGAAACAGCCCCGCAGGGGCGCGGCACGGAGGCCGCGCGGCGATCAGAGGACAGGAGGTCCGTCTGATCGCCCCCGGCGAAAAGTCCGGCGCTCGGGATTCAAGCGGCAATCGGGGGCCTTTTCTTCTGGTTACTCTTCTTTGGGCAAGCTGTATGGACCGGGGAGATGGTGGACGGGTGTGCGAGGACATGGTTGACGCGTCAGTCTGTTTGAGAGGGCTGGTTTAGGTCAAGCGTCAGGCAGTGATGATGGGCAAAATAGACATCGAAAATCCCGTCCTCCGTGACGCGTGGGCGGACGGCAATTGGTTGGCGGTGCAGCGCGCTGGAGACGCGGTAACGCTGACCGCGAAAGCGAATCTCGCCGCTCCAGCCCACCATCAGGACGGTATCGTCAGGGCCATAGTCGATGGGTGGCAAGGTTTCCGGAAACCGCCTGGGACTGGGTTGGTAGCGACTAATCGGCGTCGCGAGTCGCAACGCATCGTGCGGCCGTTCATGGTTGTAGATGTAGCGCCAACGATCGAAGGCCTGCTGGGTTTGAGCGAGGCTTTCAAAACTCCGCCCATTCAAGACCTCCGCCGCGAGCGAGCGATGGAACCGCTCCTCCTTGCCATTGGTTTGAGGGTGATAGGGACGGCTGAAGCTCAGCTGAATACCCAAGCGGACCAGCCAGACACCCAACGTGGTGATTTGCCCGGACCGCTTCGGACAGCCCCAGGGCGCGCCGTTGTCGAAGTTCATGCGTAACGGCAGGCCATAGCGCCGGAAGGCGGTTTCCAGACACGCCTGAACCGTTTCCGTCCGCATATCGCCGCAGGCCTCCAGCACCAGGTTATAGCGCGAATGGTCATCGAGCACGGTCAACGGGGAACAGCGACCTTGCAGGGTTTCGAAGTAACCCTTGAAGTCCGCCTGCCAGAGGGCATTGGGCTGGACATGCTCGAAGCGCTGCCAGGCCTGACGGCGATCCGTCGGCGGGTGGATCAGGCCGTGCCGGTGCAAGATCGTGCTGACGGTACTCGGTGCCACCGTCGCTAAGCCCTGATCGTGCAAGCGCCGGCTGATTTTGCGTCCGCCCCAGTACGGGTGTTGCGCCCGCAGTTCGACCACCGTCGCCTGCACCGCTTCAGGTGTCAGGCCCGGGCTGGCGTGGGGTCGGCGCGACCGATCGGCTAGGCCTTCGGGCCCCTCCGCCGCATGGCGCGCCAGCCATTTGTAGCCGGTTTGTGGACTGATACCGAAGCGTCGGCATAGTTCGCGCCGGTTCGCTCCTGGCTGCAAGGCGAGGTTCACAAATTCTTTGCGTAGTGACATGAGTTCTATCGGATTCCAAGGCATGGTTGTTCTTCCTCACAAACAGTGGAGTTCGTGCGAAAGTGTCAACCATGTCTCCGTACACCTGTCAGCTATGTCCCCGGTCCATACAGGGCAAGCAAAGAAGAGTAACTCGCCTTCGGGGGCGAGACCCCGATCCAAATCAGCGTCGCGATAGCGGCTCTAGACCATTGAAATCGCCGGTATGAGAGACCGATACAAGTGCCGGTGAGTATGTCTTAGCGAAACGCGTCCTTCCGCTTTCGCACCGCCGCGAACACCTGTTCCGGAGCGGCGCCGGTTTCGCCGACGGCCGCTTGTATCTCGGCGCTCTCCGGTCGGAGAAACGGGTTGGTGGCGCATTCTTCCGCCAGCGTTGATGGCACGGTCGGTTGATTGGCGGCGCGCAATTCGCTGACGCGCTTCATTCTGTCCAGCAAATTCTGATTGCCGGGCTCCACCGTCAAGGCGAAACGTGCGTTGGCTAGGGTGTATTCGTGCGCGCAGAAAATCCGGGTTACGGCCGGCAAGGCGCGAATCGCGCTCAGCGAGGCCCACATCTGTTCAGCCGTACCCTCGAACAGCCGCCCACAGCCCAGCGCGAACAGGGTATCGCCGCAAAACAGGGCATTGTCGTCTCGGAACCAGAAGGCAATATGGCCTCGGGTATGGCCCGGAACGGCCAAGACCTGTGCCGTGGCATCACCTATCGCGACGGGGTCGCCTTGGCTTACGCGACGGTCGATGCCGGGGATGCGCGCCGCATCCGGGCCGTAGCCGACAATCTCGCAACCCGTCGCCGCCTTCAGCGCCAAATTGCCGCCAATGTGATCGCCATGATGGTGGGTGTTCAGAATATGGGTGAGCGACCAGCTCCGAGCGGCCAGCGCCGCTAGTACCGGTTCGGCTTCGGCCGGATCGATCGCCGCCGTGGCGCCGGTCGCGGTGTCGTGCGCCAGATAGATGTAGTTGTCGCTCAGCACCGCGATCTGCACGATGTCCAGCATGGTTTCAGCCCGCCTCGCTCAGCCTTTGCCTTTCAGATAGCGGGCAATATCGTCCTTGGAAAAGCCGATCTTCTTCGCGACCCGGTCGGCGTGACTGACCCGCGAGACGCCATCGATCAGTTTGTAGGTCGGCTGGTCGTTGCGGAATTCGACCTGCTTCGCCAGGCCGACGCCCTTCGCCACGTAGCGATCGACCAACTCGTGGTTGTGGGTGATGAGGATGGTGTTGCCGCCTTTCTCCTTGAACCCGTCGAGGATGTTCATCGAAATTTCGATCTTCTCTTCCTGGGTCGTGCCTTCCGACAATTCGTCCATCAGCACCAGGCTGCGGCTGCTGGCGGCGATGAAGATTTCCTTGGTGCGGCGCAGTTCGGTGCCGAAGCGGCCTTCGCCGTCGGACAGATGACTGATGGCCGGGGTTTGATAGAAGATGCGGTCGGCTGGCGTCAGCCGCGCCGCGCTGGCCGGGATGTAGCTGCCGATCTGGGCGAGCAGTTGGCATTGCGCGACGGTTTTGCAGAACGCGGTTTTGCCGCCGCTGTTGGGGCCGGTGATTAGCGTCAGGCCAACGCCGTCCAGATTCAGGTCATTCGGAACATATCCGGCATTGGCCTTGGCCAGCACCGGATTGCGGGCGTCCTTCAGGCTCAAGGTGTGGCGCGGGTGGTCCAGCACCTCGGGCAGCACCATCGGATGGCCGAATGCCTCCTTTAGCCGCATGAAGCTCAGCAATTCGTCCAGTTTGCCAAACGCATCCAGCGCTTGGTGTACCTCCGGCGATTGCTTGAAGATTTTGCGTAGCGGATAGATACAGGCATCGCGATCAAAGCCGCCCACCAGCGGGATGTAAAGCAAGGCGATCGGCAGAATGAACAGCCACAACGACGGGGCGAGCATGTCCACCAGTTCAAGCGCGAATGGGATCAACTCGGTGGCAAGGAACAGGACGATCGCGAAAATCGTCAGGCCGACCGGCTTGAACAGCGACGGTCGGAACCGAATCGCCGGCAGGTACCAGGGTTTCTCCGACTTGGGGCGGACATCGTGTTCGGTCCGGTAGACCGGGCCTTTCATCAACGCGTAGGCGCGGGACGCTCGAAATGCCTTCAGGTCGGCGAAGATGCTGGCCAGATAGCTGTTGTTCGGCGTCGGCAAGGCGCCGATGGCGTCGGCGACGCGGACCAGAAATGCGCTGCCGCGCTGGTAAGTCTGGTAGCCGTAACCGTCGATCTCCAAGGGATGCGCGGAGCGGCTCATCATGCCGATGAAGGAGCCGAACAGCAGGTTGAAAAAATCAGGCTCCAAGTCCTTGCCCTCGGCGACACAGCGTTCGACCCCGGCGCGCAAGGCGGTATTGGCGATCAGCTCGCGAATCGCGTCCTGCCTAGCACGTACCGCCGTCGGCTCGGTCGGTGGATGGGTCAACGAACGGTATAGAACCGCTTGGCCCACTGTTGTGCTGGCGTGGTTGACCGCGTCAAACAACTTGTCGACTTCCAAGGCTTCAAAACTCGGCGCGTCAATCACGCCCTGGCCGGTCGCGGCTGGCTGCGCGGCCCGGATCGCCGGCGGGGCGACGTGCTCGGCGCGAAGAATGGTGTTAAGGGTATTGGCGGGTTCAGACATGGGATGGGTCCGTATTGTCACAATTGTCGCCGTTAGACTCAGCGCAGGGCGCTCGGTTCGGGTACGCTACACCGAGCCGCGCGGGCGCACAACGGCCGGCGGCGGGCGCGTGCCCATGGCGACTCCGCGCCGTTTGCGGACCGTCTTATTTTGCGTGAACCACCATGGCTGAAGATCCGAATACCGACGACGCGTCGACTGAATCCCAGTCGCGGACCCTTTCGCCCGCCGAGGCCTTGCGGCTCGCGATGGATTTCCATCAGGGCGGCCGGCTTGACGAGGCGGGGGACATTTACCAAGCCCTGCTCGATGTCGCGCCTGACAACGCGATGGCGCGCCATTATTTTGGGTTGTTGCTTCACCAGCGCGGTGACAACAAGGCAGCCTTGGAACAGTTGGACCAGGCTGTACGATTGGCGCCCGGCGATTCGCACGTCCATAACAACCGCGCCAATCTGCTATTGATCCTTGATCAGCCGGAGGCGGCAATGGCGGCCTATCGGCAGGCCATCGCCGCGCGGCCGGGCAATGCCGAGGCGCACGGCAATCTAGCCATGCTGCTCAAGCGCTCGGGCCGGACTGAGGAGTCCATTCAGGCCTACCGCGATGCATTGGCGGCGGTGCCGGACAATGCGGTGTTCTGCCAGCACTTGGTGGACTTGCTGTGTGCCCAGGATCGCCACGGAGACGCCGTGCCGGTCGCGCAGCGCTGGTTAACGCTGCAACCGGAAAACCCAATTGCGGCCCACTGCTTTGCGGCGCTGGCCGGCGGTGATGTCCCGGTTCGGGCCTCCGACGCATTCGTCAAAACCAGCTTTGACGCCTTCGCTGACGATTTCGATGCCGCACTCAAGGCGCTCGATTATCGCGCCCCGGCGCTGACCGGCGGCTTGATCGCGGCCAGGTTTGGCAGCGGCCGGGGCGATCTTGCGGTGCTTGATGCCGGCTGCGGCACGGGTCTGTGTGCCGAATACCTGCGGCCCTACGCCAAGCATTTGGCCGGCGTCGATTTGTCCGGCGGCATGTTGGCAAAAGCCAGGGCGCTAAGGATCTATGACGACCTGGTGGAAGCCGAACTGGTCGGCTTTCTACGTGATCGAGTCGACGCGTATGACCTGATCGTCTCCGCCGACACTTTGGTTTACTTCGGTGAATTGGCGATTCCAGCAGAGGCGGCACGGGCGGCCCTGAAGCCTGGCGGAACCTTTGTGTTCACGGTCGAACTCGCCGTGGCGGCGCCGTCATCCGGGTTCTTGCTCAATCCGCACGGCCGCTACAGCCACGACCGCGATTATGTGCGGTCGGTGTTGGAAGCCGCGGGCTTTCATGCCATCAATCTTGAGTCGGTGGTTTTGCGGAGGGAGCGTGGACGGGCGGTTGACGGTTTGTTGGTGGCCGCGTTTCGTCCGGTTTGATGTGATCCGGTGCGGTCAAATCGCGGCGATCAGGCGATTGGTGGAATCAACCATCCCGCCCACCGCGGGCTTCCCTTGGCAGCGACTTTGCCCAGCCAAGGGAACCACACCGTCGGACCGAGGGCGAAGAAAATAGGTTGCGGCTTACCGCCGGGGCCGGTCGCGAGAGGTTCGCCGGGCGGTCAGCCACGACCGGATTTTTCCCGATTGCGGGTTGAGAAACGGGTTCCGCCTATTTCCTTGAACTATTCATACGGCGGTGGACGGGATTAACGTCCGCCGATGACAGCGCCCAACTGACAATCGAAAACCAGGGCCATGTCGCCGTTACTTTCGCGGAAATTCACCGCGGTAAGGGTTATATCGGCCAAGTGTAAGCCTGTCGCATCAAAGCTTGATGAACTGGCGTATCTTGTCGAGAAGCTTTGCGCCTACCCCTTTGACTTGCAGGACTTCATCGAAGGATTTATAGGGGCGCGAGGCGACAATATTTTCGGCCACCTTTTTGGAAATTCCTTTGACGCCGGCGATTTCTCCCAGGCTGGCGGAGTTAAGCGATATCGTCTCCTCATCCGCGTCCAGCGGCTCTTTGGTCTCGGCTGGAACCGGATCGGCATTTTCCGAAGCAGGCTTGTCGAAAACGTCCCGTTCGGCTATCGGAGCCCGCTGGCCTGAATCAAAATCGACGCTGATTACGTTGCCGGCGACGCCCCGCGCGACGACTGGACGCGACTTGACGACATAGGGCACGGCAAAACCGATGTAGTCGCGGGTCGTGTAGCCGGCGCCAGTCCACTCGCGCAACATGAGCGTCAGGTACCAAGTGCCCTCGGCAGGTTCCTTAAAGTCCAGCACGTAATGGCAGTCGGCCAGGAAGTGCTGACCGTAGAGTTGCCCGATGTCGGTGGCACTTAGCGCCAAGCCAGAGAATTGACCGCCAGCATAGGGGCGATCCAGGGCCCAGAGTTCCAATACCAGGCTTCCGCTGATATCTCCCACTGAACGTTGACTGGCGATCGCGCCAATATTCACCAGAATCTGGTTATCCCGAATCTGGTAACCGCAAGAGCCGGTCAGGGTAAGTTCGGGGGAATTGGCTTGATTGATCTCGGATTGAAACGCGTGCATGAGTATTTGACTGTCAGTAAAAAGGGTGGCGGATTCTAATCCATTTTTCTGCCTAAGTGAAATTTACGTATTTCTAAATGAAATGGCGCCTTGAATATCGATATTACTGCACTGTAATCGTGCGCCGCACAAGAATGGCGCAGGGTAAGCCAGTAGCAGGCTAAGAGTATTTTTGAAAGCTCGGTCTGGCCAGGAATAAGACGCCAAGGCTAGAGTTTACTTAATAAGTAATTCGGGTTATTCGAGAATAATCCGGGATATTCTGGAGTGGCGTGACGTTTCGCGGGTCTCGCGGTGACCGTTGACGCGCGCGGGGATTTATCAGGCAGTCCGGAGGATGGGGTTTTGCGCCATTTTCGAGCGTCGCTGGTGGAACGATCGGGATGGCGCGAGCGCGCGGCCGCAAAACCGGCGTGGGAAAACAGCTCGAGCGGGCGGTAAGGGCGGTCGCTGAGCTCGCTTTCGGCTGCGTCAGAAACGAACGGGCGAATCAGGACCCGCCACAAAATTGTTTGGAAAAAGCTTGGCGATCAATCGGCGTCCGCGTTCGGCATAGCTGTTTGCACAGCGTGTCGAAGTGGTTCAACTTGAATACCTTTGCCGAAAAGACGTGGAAGCCACGCTGGGATGCCATCGAGAGCGCGTCCACGCCCTCGCCGCATTGCGCCGGTTCAAGCCCCAGGCATTCGGCAACCGGTTGGTCGTACAGCCAGTCGCAGTCGCTGGCCAATAAGGCATGTCCGTTCTTGGACTTGACCAAGGGGCGTTTTCCGCAGCGGTCGAGAATGGCCGCCTCGACCCCGGCGATGCCGACTTCGAATTGGCTGACCGACGCTTCGGCTTTGTCGCGGCAGGCGATCCAGTCTTTCTCGGTTTTCGGTTTGGCAAATGCCGCCGACGCCAGGCTAATGCAGAGCGCCGAAGCGAGCGTGATGCGTTGCAGTGTGAGCCGGGTGCCGCGCGGCTCGGCGATTTGTTCGAGACCGGGCATCGTGATCTCCGCTTAGGAATGGTCTAAAGCGTTCGGTAATCGCACCTAGCCCGGCTAGCGGCCGGCCGACACGATCAATCCGACCACCGGTTTGCCGGTCTCCTTGCGCAGCACTTCACGTTTGATCGACAGGACCCCCAGTCCGGCTTCGCTCAGGGCATTCCGCACGTAGTCCTCGGTATGGCTGTAACGCCCATGCGGGTTGAGCCGATAGCCCTCCGCCGGGTTCTGCTCCGCCAGCTCGACGCTAAACACCAATCGTCCCGCCGTTTTCAGCGCCGCGGCTGACGCGGCTGCAACGGCCTGAAGATCGCCGAAATAAACCAGCGTGTCGGCCGACACGATCAGGTCGTAGGTTGCCGGAGTGCCGGTCAGGAACGCGACCAGTTCGGCTTCCTTCAGTTCGTCGTAAAGAGCCAACGGCCGGGCTTTCTCCAGCATTTTCCCGGATAGGTCGACACCGGTCAGTCGCTTGGCATAGGGACGCAGCGCGGCGCCGCACAGACCCGTGCCGCAGCCGGCATCGAGCACATCCAGTGACCCATCACCCTGACCGTAGAGTTCGGTCACGGCTTCGGCGGTCAGCGCGGGTGCCCGGTATTGCAGGGCTTTGAGCACATCGTCGAAGCTGTCGGCGAAGGCATCGAAGGTGGACTTGACGTAGGCGTCCGAGGCGCGCTCGGGGGCGTTATGGCCGGACAGCGAGGCGAGCTTGTGCAAGGCCACCGGGTTGTCGGGTTCCAGTTCCAGCCAGCGTGTGACGACCGTCAACGCCTCGTCATCACGGTCGGCAATGCTGAGAATCTGGGTCAGGTGCTGGAAGAAAGCCGGGTTATGCGGCATGGATTCGATCCCGCGACGGAACACTTCGATGGCGTCGTCCCAGCGGCCGAGGCGCTTCATGACGATGCCCAGATTGCCGTGGGCGGCGACATTGCTCGGGTCTGCCGCGAGGGCGGCTCGGTAGGCATCCAGGGCGGCTTCGGTCTCGCCCAGTTTCAGCAGCAGGTTGCCGAGATTGTTATGCGCGTCGGCGTAGCCCGGCGCGGTCGCTATGGATTTGCGAATCCATTCCAGTGCCGCCGTATTGTCGCCGCGCTGGTGTTGATAGAGGCCATAAAAATGCTGGACTTCAGGGGCCTCGGGCGCGGCTTGCAGCAGGACCGCGTAAATCTCGCCGGCGTCGTCCAGGCGTCCGGATTGTTGGGCCTTGATGGCCAGTCCCAACAGACTTTCCAAAGTGATTTCGGTGGCGGCTTCTTGACTGGATACAGCGTTGGACATGGGGGGCCTCGCGATTGAACAGGTCGCGCCTGACCAACTTGCCGACTATTCCCGCGCCGGGAAGGGTAAGGACTAGCGACGGCCGAAAAGGTTGACCAGTACGGTTAGGACGATGCTGACCACGATCATCGAGGTGATCGGGATGAACACCGAACTATTCTCGTTCTCGATGCGGATATCGCCGGGCAGTTTGCCGAACCAGCTCAACAGCCCGGGGGCAAACGACAGGACGAGACCAACGGCGGTCAGCGCCACGCCAAGATAGATGAAAATTTTGCCGATGCCCATGGAACTATTCCCTCCCGATCAAGCGCGTCGGTCCATTAGATAGCTGAATGCCAGCAGCAACAGGGCGGCGATGCCCAACAGCGGCCGGGCATCGAGCGGCGCGGCGCGGCGTTCGGCGAATTCCGCGCGTTGCAGTGCTTCCGCAAGACTATCCAGACGGTCCAGGCGTTGATAACGCAAGCCGGTTTCGATGCTCAGACTCCGCAGGTTGGACTGGTCCAGCCAGGACAGGTAGGGGCCCTCGCGCGGCAAGGTTTGGACCTCGAATTTTTCCGAATAGTCGGTGGTTGAAACCGGCGGGGTTTCGATGTCGGCGTTCTCCCAAACGCCCAACGGATGATTTTCACGGTCGAAACGCGGTACCGGAACCGGCGTCAGACCGCCGACACCAGCCAGCAGTCCCTTGATTTTGCCGGGTGTCTCGGTAAACGTCGCTTTAAAACTTGGCGGCGGAGTTTCCTGCCCGTCGGTCAGGAAAGCTAGGCGGACGGATGTATCGCGCGCGCTCAGGTCGCGGATCGCGCTGAACACGCCTTGGGCGATATGGCTGTCGGCCGACCAGGCCATGCGCCAGTCGATGTGGTCGAGCACGGCATCGATGACGGGCAGGTGCTCGCAGACTTCGATGGGCGTGAACAGCAATTGCACGCTGCTGGTCGTGTACAGCCCCAGACCGACTTCCGAGCCGCAGGGTAGCGCCTGAACCGCTCGGCGGGCAGCCGCGCGGGCGTATTCCAAACGTGTCGGCGGGGCGCCTTCGACATGCAGGTCGGCGACGTTCATGCTTTGGGTAATGTCGAAGATCAGCACCCAGCGATGCAATTCTCGGGGCCATGACAGGGTGGGCTGCTGGAGCGCAAGCAAGCTGAGCAGCAGCGCGACGCCCAGGGTCGCGGTTTGGGCGTGGCGCATCAGGGGCCGCCGCCCGGTATCGCCGGGAGGGTGGCGAAGACGCTGCTCTTCGAGCCGCGAAAATCCGACTTCGGCCGTTCGCGGGGCGGCGGAGTGATGCGATACGCATATTCCAGGTTGAAACGCGCATCCCAGTTCTCTGGATTTAGCCGCAGCGCCGCGCTCAAATGCTCTTTCGCGGCGGCGACCAGCGTGTTAACCCGGGCGTATTCCAGCACGCCACGGGCATTCCACAGGCGCGCGGCTTCGTTGAGATGCAAGGTGCCGAGGTTGTAGAGCGCGCGTTCGCGTAGACCGAGGTCCGGAACACCGGTCAGGCTGGCATAGAGTTGCGACGCCTGATCACGCTGTCCGCTGGCGGCGAGTTGATGGGCTTTGGCGAAAATCAATTCCGGTGGCGTGCTCTCGCCAACGTCAATGGCGTCCGGCGCGGCGATTTGCGACGCCAGCCGAAGGTCGCGCCAGCCAAGCCAGCCTTCAACCAAGGCGACAAATGTCGCGGTCATCAGCAGGAACAGCCAGGTCCAGCTAGCGGCGCGGCGCAGGCTTACTCGGGCCATGTGTCGACCTCAAGGCGCTTGGCGACGAGGAGCATGATCAACAGGACGGCGCTCAGCGCGTAAGCGAACGGGGTCAGGTCACGCCTTGGCAGTTTTTCGGTATAGCGCAAGGGCAGGTTTTCCAAACCTTCCACTTCGGCGATGGCGCGTTGCAGCGCGTCGGGGCTTTCGGCCTCGAAGGCGCGATAGGGCACGCCCAGTTCCTGGAAAAAATTGTGCAGAAAATATTCCGGCGTGGTGCTCTCGTTGGGGTTGGCGGGTTTGTCGTCGAGCCGTCCGCCGCGCGGATTACGCAGATAAATCCAGTACAGCGTCGTTTGGCTGTCCTGAAACCGCTGCTTCAAGTAATCGCGGGTCTCGGCATCAATGCGCGCCGCGCCATCGGAGACCAGCAGGATGATTCGCGCGCCGGTAATTGGCTGGTCCCGGAAGAAGTCCAGCGCCATGGCTAGTCCGGGTGCGATGTTGGTGATGCCGTGGCCGCGTCCGCCCGCGGCGTCGATGGCGGCAAGCACGGCGGCATGATCGGCGGTCAACGGCAGCACATAGATCGGCGCGGCGGCAAAATCGACCATGGCGAACAAGTCATGCTCGCGACGGCGGACGAAATCCGCCAGCAGCCGCCGCGCGGCGGCGCTTTTGGTTTCGCTGCCACGGCCACCGAGGTATCGACCGGAGAAGTTCTCGTTCATGCTACTGCTTCGGTCGAGGAGCAAGACCACATGGGCGCCGGTGCCGAGACGCTCGACGGATTGCTCCTTGACAAACGGTCCGGCCGCGGCCACGGCGAGACTGAGCAACGCCGCGCTGCCGGTGGCGCGCAAGCCCAAATCAATCGCTTTGGAAGCCGGGTCATCGGGTACCGCCAGCAAACTGGAATAGGCGAGCGCCGTCTGGCCTGAGCGCAGCCACGGCAGGACGGCGGTCAGACCGAGCAGCAACGCCCAGGGCCAGGCGAATCCCACCATCAGGTTTTGCCCGCTTCGATTTCAGCACAACGCCGACAAAGCTCTTCGACCCAGTTCGCCGGTGCACCGTCTGGCCATCCGGCCGCCGGCGCGGAGAAAAACAGCCGCTCGGAGCATGCAAAAAATCGCCCTAAATCCTCCCTCAGTGCCGAGTAAGCACGGTGCTCCGCCAGAAAGACAGTCAGTTGACTCGCGAACAGCCGATGTCCGGCCGTGGCGTCCAAGGCGCGGTGAATCTGCTGCATGGCGAGGCGGGGATCGAATCCGTTTCCTGCCTGTTGGCGGGACAGGGCTCGTATGTTTTTCAGCGCCAAGGCAAACGGCCGTGTCGTCCGTTGATTCAGCCAGGCCAGCCAGAATCGGATCGCTAGCAGCAAGAGAATGCCGACAAGGGAGAGCGCGATTCGTTGTCCATGCCGCGCGGCGTCAGGCGGGTTCGGGCTGGCGGGTGGCCTGATGACAACCTCGCCATCAGTGGTGCCGGTCGGGATCAGCGGTTGGAGGGTGAATGCCCATGCCGGCGTGGCAATTTCACCGGCAGGGTCGCCACGCAAACGCAGCCTCACGGGGGGAACCTGCATGGACTCGGGCGTGCGTACCCCCTTGAACACCTGGTATTCGACGCGCAAGCGATAGGTGTCTGGACTGGTTGTGGGTTGCCAGTCAGTGCTGGTTAGTTGCAGCCATTCGTCGATCGGTCCAGGTGCCGGCAAGTAGTCTTGCTCCAGAGACCGCCGGGGTGGCAGTTTGACTCGAAACTCCCGCGTGATCCGGTCGCCGATGCTGTAGCCGAAATCCCGCACGGGCAATGGATCGACCTGGAAGTCCGCTCCGAGTAGCGTCGCGGAGCCGACCAGCGCAAGCGGTGCCAGGTAAAGCCATTTTCCATGGAATCGACTTGAGGCAGCCATGTTCGACAGGGTCTCCTCAGAGGAAGTAACGTGTCATGGCGTCGGCATCGAATCGGTCGATGACGAAAAACGGATCGCGGCCCCATTGCCGGCAGCGTCGCGTCAGATCTTCACGGCGTTTCTCAAACCAGTCCGCCCAGGCGGCGTGCAGCTTCGGCCGCAGCCAAACCCGCCGCCGTTGGCCGGTTTCCAGGTCGCGCAGCTCGGCAATGCCGTAACGCGGCAATTGCGCGTATTCTTGGCGGCTCCAAATCACCACGGGAACCACATCATGCCGTGCCAAAGACGTGAAAACCCGCTCTAGCCAGGCGTCCTCGCCGTGAAAGTCCGACAGCAAAAACACCAGCGCGCGACTTTTGCCGATCACGGGCGCGATATCGGCTAGACCTTCGGCACTGCGTCCGTTCGGGATGAAGCCGCGCAGCCGGTCCATGATTTCCGGCCCAGCCGACTTGTGGAAACGCAGCGGCAGCGAGAGGTTCCAATCAATCTGATCGGTCGCGGCGAACAGCCCGAACGGGTCGCCGCTGCGATACGCGGAGTAGGCGACCGCCGCGCAGACTTGAGCAATCAGATTGGGCTTTCCAAGCGGTCCACCAAAGGCCAGCGAGGCGGACAAATCGGCCAGCACGGTGACCGGTATCGAACTGCGCTGGCGGAACTCACGAACCAGAAGCCTTTGATAGGGGTCGCCTAGGCTGGCACGCAGGTCGATCTTGCGGGGATCGGGCGAGTTGAGCAGGCTGACATGACCGGCAAACTCGTAGCCGCCGCCCGCCTGAGTACTTGGATGCACCCCTGGCTGGGCGCTATTGCCGCGCCATGGCACCGCGTAATGAAACTCGGCGATCACGGCGCGGCGACGCGGCGCAGGATTTCGTCCATCAGTAGGGTGGCGATCTGGCCGCGCCGCAGTTCGTAAACCGGCATGAAAAACACCCTATGGGCCAGCGTGTCGACGAAAACCCGGTGAATATCCTCGGGCAACAAATGCCCGCGCCCATCTAGCCAGGCGGCCACGCGGGCGGCGCGCAACATCATGCTCATGCCGCGCGGGCTGGCACCGGCCAGAATGAGCTGGCGAACATCGACCCCGTCCAGATGAACCCCATAGGCTGCCGGATCACGGGTCGCCAGCCAAAGGTGTCGGGCGTAGTGCTCCAAGGCTGGACTGGATTGAACGGCGCCCTGAATCAGCGGGGCGATTGTGCCGAGCTGTTCATGCGGAAGAACACCCGCTTCAATGCCCGCGATCAACGCGTCAACGTCATGGAACCTCGGGTCAAACATCAGCGCCCGTTGCAGGTCCGGGTCGTGCGGCGCTTCGATGCGTAATTCCATCAGGAAGCGGTCGCGGGCCGCCGATGGGATTTCGAAGGTTTCTTCCCGTTCCACCCGGTTGCGGTCGGCGAATATTTGCAGGTGAGGAAAGTGATGGTCGCGATTGAACGCGTTCACGCTGCGTTCGGCCATGACGCGCAGCATCAGCGAATGAACTTGCGGTCGCGCCCGGTTCACCTCGTTGAAGAAGAACACCGCAAGTTGCTCGCCATGCTTGAGCAGTGGGCCTGGATCAATGCGTGGCTGACCGTTGTCATTGATGTAGGTGTGATAGACCAAGTCATTGGGCATCAGGTCGAT
The DNA here is from genome assembly GCA_037367405.1 of Ottelia alismoides. Taxonomy (NCBI): domain Eukaryota; kingdom Viridiplantae; phylum Streptophyta; class Magnoliopsida; order Alismatales; family Hydrocharitaceae; genus Ottelia; species Ottelia alismoides. Next base: position 271,541 of record JAZKJV010006301.1, read on the forward strand.
GGTGCCTTCGATGCGCTCGTAGGCGCCGCCTAGCGCGCGGGCGACCGCCCGCAGCAGGGTGGTTTTGCCAACGCCGACATCGCCTTCCAGCATGACATGGCCGCGCGCGAACACGGCCAGCGTAATGGCGCGGATGGCGGTATCCAGGCCGACCACGGCCTTGCGGAGTTCCTGTTCAAAGCGCAAGGCGCGCTCGCGCCAATCGGCCAGTCGTGCGTCAAGGTTTTCTGACATGGGCTTATCGGGGCAGGGCGAGCCGGAACAAGCGGAGCTAACAAAAAAAACCCCGCGGCGCGGGGTTTTTTCGGGGCGACCGAACCGGTTTGGGTCAGGCGTCGGCGCTTGCGCTGGTGGCTTCGACCAGCGGATCGAAGCGCTTGATCTGGTCGTTGCCGAAGGCGTAAAGCTGCAAGCCAATGTCGAGCAGCAGCTGATAGAGCTGCGGCATCTTGGAAACCAGTAGTCCAACATAGCCAAGCGCGCCAATGCCGATGGCGGCGGCGAGAACGGTTGGCAGGCCGATCGCGTGGAAAAGCTTGATGATTTGTGCCATCAGGTCCAGCGGAATCACCAACAGCACGCCGAAATAGACGAGCGTCATGAACATGAAGAGCACAAAGATAATGAATTTGAAGGCTTTGGTCAGAATGGCATCAAGCTTCATCGGGTTTTCCTGATTCAAATACAAAAGTCTGGGGGAGGGCGGGGCAAGGCCGGGTTTTGGCGTGGCGTCGACAACTAAGGATCGGACGTTCAACCTCGCCGCCGTTCCGTAAAATGGCCGCTTGCGGCAACCCCCGCATTTTAGCATAGGCTGCCGTTACGTCAGGCCCTGTCGTTTGTCGAGTCGCCGACGGGCTTGCGCTCAATTTCCAAAACAGGATCGAATGTCATGTCCCCGCAAGTGTTAAGGCTTTTTCCAACGCCGAGCGAACTGGTCGACCGGCATGGGCTTTATCTCCGTTTGGGGCTGGATCGAGAAGCTCTGGATCAACCGCTGGTGTATGCCAACTTTTTAACCAGTCTGGATGGGCGCATCGCGATTGCGGATGAATTTGGCAACATGCAGTTGCCGAAACAACTGACAACCACTAGTGATTTTCGGCTGTTCTTGGAGTTGCACGCGCAGGCCGATTGCTTGATTACCCACGGCGGCTATCTCCGCGCCCTAGCTGCCGGCCGGCTGGGAAATATTCTTCAGGTCGGCGCGCATTCCGCCGGGGCGGATTTAGTAGGCTGGCGACTGATGCGGGGACTCCCCGCGCAACCGGCGGTTGTCGTTGTCAGTGCTAGTCTCGACTTTGAGATTCCTGTCTCAATTCGTGACAGTAGCCAGCGCTGCCTGATTGCAACGACCGAAAATGCCGATCCGAAACGGATAAAGCACTGGCAAGCCAAGGGTTACGAACTGATCGTGGCTCGCGGCGAGGCCTGGGTGGACGGCGGCGAATTAGCCGACGCGTTGGAAGCGCTCGGATTTCGCGCGCTGTATCTAATCGCGGGACCCCGCATGCTGGAAACGATGGCTCATGGGGGACGGTTGGCCCGGTTATTCCAAACGACCAGCCATCAACTGCTTGGCGGGTCGGATTTTCATACGATTTTACCGGGGGGTGAGCTTAACCGGAGCGTACCGATGGCGTTACGGTCGCTTTACTATGACGCCCCCGCGAATACGCAAATCGGCCAGTGGTACGCTCAGTTCGAATGCAAGCCTCAAGCGTTAGGCGCATAAACCTGTAGGCGCCGAAGTCGCCATGGACTTGGCCTCAAGCGCAGTTCGGCCAAATTGAAAAAGATCGGTTTAGATGTTAACGTCGGATATGTGTCTCGTTTTGGATGCTCGCTTGGACAGCCATTTTCATCATCTGTCTAGCAAAGGTGAAATTTGCGGCAGATCTTCGCAAGAATGCGATGAAAATCGTCGGAAAATTTATCAATCGCGCTGCGGTGTCAAAAAAAACATTTAAAAATCAGTTTAATGGCTATGTGGCGTGGCCTTTGCTTTAAAGCTGGCGGCAGGCGATTGATTTCCCCAGGAACCAAACTGGGATCGAATGAATCGGGCGGACGGTAGAGCGTGCGAAGTGATTCGTTGATGTCAAGTTGCCATCCAAATGATTCAACGATTCCAATTCAATCGTATCTCGATGTAGCATAGCGGCTAAAGGTGCTTCACTGAGGTGCGCGTTGTTTGCTATCGTTCGCGTTGGCCTCAGCAGAATGGCCGGTCACATTTTAGATGCCGGTGCCGGGCACTGGCCCAAAGTAAAGTGATAATCCAAATTTTTATGGAGTTCCCCAATGGCTGATCCAGCAATTTCGATCAATCAAATCGGCGACGGCAACTTGTCCGCCAAAGAGGACAATCCCGTTACGATAACTGGTCGGGTCGATGGGCTACCAGCCGGAGGGGTTGTAACAGTTGAAGTGACGGACCTAGTAAAAACGGTCAGCGCAACGGCTGTTGTTCAGGCTGACGGCTCGTGGAGCGTGTCCGGATTGAATCTGTCGGGATTGCTGGAGGGTAATCTAGCGGTTACCGCTTCGATCGTTGATCAGCAGGATCGGAGGATTTTTGCGGAATCCGAGGTCGGCCACGACCGCTCGCCACCAACGGTTTCGATCGAACCAATCGGGGACGCGAACATTTCGGCGACCGAAGGCCAGGCAACGGTCATTTCGGGGTCCACCCAAGCGGAGCCTGGTCAGGTCGTAACCGTGACTGTCAGCGATGGCACCAAGCAGGTTACGGGTACGGCGATTGTTGGCGCCAACAGAAAATGGTCAACGGCGGCATTAGACCTGTCGACGCTTGCGGCCGGCGATCTGTCAGTCAAGGCCGATGTCGAAGACAAGGCTGGGAACGCCGGGAGCGCGGTCAAGTCGGTATTGTACGATCCTAACGCGCCGAAGATTTCGATCAACAAAATCGGCAACGGCAGTCTATCCGCAAGCGAGGACGATTCTGTTTCGATCGGCGGCACGACAGAGGGCGCTGAATTTGGGCAGAAGGTCACCATCAGAGTCGGTGATGGGGTAAGTTCCGTGACGGCTACCGCTACCGTCGGCGCGGATGGCAATTGGGTTGCGACAGGCGTCAATTTGGCGGGCTTGCAGGATGGGTCGCTTCAAGTCGCCGCGACGGTTGCCGATCTCGCCGGCAATCTGGCCACCGCCAATTCAACCGTCGAACATGATGCAACGCCGCCCGGCATCGAAATTACGACGCCGATTACGGCCGACGGCGTATTAAACTCGGTCGAAGATGACAGTTTCAGTGTCAGCGGTACGACTGAGGGTGCGCCCCCGGGTTCGATCGTCACCGTTACAGTCACTGATCTTATCAGTACCGTTACCGGTACGGCCATTGTTCAGGCCGACGGGACCTGGACTGTGACCGGTTTGAATGTCTCAGGGCTTCTGGAGGGCATTCTCAGCGTTCAGGCGACCGTAACGGACGCAGTTGGGAACCGCGGATTCGCTGACGCTTCTGTCGGCCACGACAAGACGCTTCCAACGATCACGATTGACCCATTTGCGGACGATAAGCTAGCAGCGGGGCAGGACGATAGCGTCACCGTTTCGGGCTCGACCAAATTGGTTGAGCCAGGGCAGATCGTCACGATCACGATCGACGACAACGATCCCACGACCCCGGCCGTGACGGCATCGACCACCGTCGGTGCTGGCGGCGTTTGGTCGATCTCCGGATTGAACCTCTCCTCTTTGAATGATGGTCAGTTGACGGTCACTGCGGACGTTTCCGACAAGGCGGGCAATCCGGCGCCCCAAGCGAAAGCGACCCTAACTCACGATACCGTGCCGCCCGTCATCGCGATCACGTCTGGAAATACGAACGATCCGACTCCCGTAATCGCTGGCACCACGGACGCTGAAGAAGGGCAGATCGTGACAGTGGTTGTTGATCCCGACAATGATCCTTCAACCCCCAACAGCGTCACCTACACGACCACCGTACAGCCTGATGGCGTTTGGAGTATCAATACCGAGACCGATGCCCCGGCAAGTGGCACGTTCCCGGCGGCGGGCCTTAACGGTCCCGCGAAGGTAACTGCAAGCGTTGATGACGCGGCTGGAAATCCCTCCGTGCCGGCGACTAAGGTGATTATTGTCGATGTCACGAAGCCGGAAATTGCAATTGACCGCCCGATTGGCGATGGTGCGTTGTCGGCCGCTGAAGACGACAGTGTAACGATCAGCGGAACCACGACCGCGGAACCAAGTCAGGTCGTCACGGTCACCATTACCGACCCTGCTAACAAGTCGATTACGGTCACGACTACGGTTAACGCGGACGGAACCTGGAGCATTAAGGGTGTCGATTTGTCGTCTCTTGGCGAAGGGACGCTGACCGTTAAGGCGGATGTCACCAATAAGGCGGGTAATTCGGGAAGCGACGATGTTCGAGTCGAGCACGATACCGTTCCGCCGACCATCGAAATCACGACCCCGTCGGAAACCAGCAATCCGTTTCCGGTCATCGCGGGCAAAACCGGCGGCGCCGAGCCTGGCCAAGTAGTTACGGTCACGATCGATCCGGATAACGATCCGAACACGCCGAATGATGTGGTTTTCACCACAACCGTTCGCCCTGATGGGACTTGGAGTATCGATACCAAGGCTGATGAGCCCGCTCGCGGCAGTCTCCCGCCCGACGGGCTAAAGGGTCCAGCCGGCGTCACTGCGGGCGTTACCGATGTCGCCGGTAACCCAGCGGTTCCGGCTGAGCAGCCCTTGACCGTGAAGACTACCGGCCCGAAATTGGCCATCGATCGTCCGGTTGGCGACGGCGCGCTTTCCGATAGCGAGGATAACGCGGTCACGATTGCCGGGACCACAACGGCCGAGCCAGGTCAAATCGTTACGGTTAGCATCGACGATAACGATGGCAGCACGGCGCCCGTAATCGGGAGCGCGGTCGTCGGCGCGGATGGCACGTGGAAAATCGAGGGGCTGAATCTTTCGTCGCTGAAAGACGGGACTTTGACCGTCAAGGCCGATGTAAAAGATAAGGCGGGTAATTCGGCAACTGATAGTACGCCGGTCGCGCATGACACCATTGCACCGGTGATTGCGATTACCTCGCCAGCAGATACGGGCAATCCGACACCCCAGATCAGCGGTACAACGGATGCCGAACCCGGCCAGGTGGTAACCGTTACGATTGATCCAGATAACGATCCGACCACGCCGAATGTCGAATTCACCACCACCGTTCGACCCGATGGAACTTGGACAGTGGATACGGCGACGGATACTCCGACGTCCGGAACGCTGCCGCCGGGCGGCTTGACCGGACCTGCAAAGATCACGGCAACCGTCGAGGATGTCGCGGGTAATCCATCGCTGCCGGCGAACCAAACCTTAGTTCTCGACCCGACGGCCCCAACGATCAAGATCGACCGCCCGGTCGGCGATGGCGATCTTTCCATCACCGAGGACAGGAACGTCACGGTCAGCGGCACGACAACCGCCGAGGCGGGCCAGGTCGTCACCGTGACCATAGACGATGCGGACCCGAAGACGGCACCTGTCGTCGGCAGTGCCGTCGTTGGCCCGGATGGAAAATGGACCGTAACAGGCCTTGACTTAGTATTGCTAGACGATGGCACGCTCGACGTCAAGGCAACCGTTACCAATCAAGCTGGCAAGCCGGCGTCCGACACGACGCAGGTTAAACACGACACGATTCTTCCCGAGATTCTGATCGACCGCCCGATCGGCGATGGCGCCTTGTCGGCCTCCGAGGACGATGCGGTGACCATCAGCGGCACGACAACGGCCGAACCTGGTCAGGTCGTGACGATTACGGTAACTGATGGCACCACCACGGTTACCGCGACTGCCGTCGTTGCACCCAACGGAACCTGGACCGCCGCCGGAGTCAATCTTTCCGGTCTGAAGGATGGCCCACTCGACGTTAAGGCCAGCGTTACCGACAAGGCCGGCAACCCGGGGTCCGATGATGCCTCTGTCACGCATGACAGCGTTCCGCCGACGATCAGCATCACCTCGCCGGACAAGACCAGCAACCCGAATCCGGAGATCACCGGCAAGACCGATGCCGAGCCCGGCCAGGTGGTCACCGTCACCATCGACCCCGACAACGACCCCAGCACGCCGAACGACGTGGTGTACACCACCACCGTCAATCCCGACGGCACCTGGAGCGTTGACACCAAGACCGACACCCCGACCGAAGGCAGCCTTCCGCCCGATGGCCTGAAAGGTCCGGCCAAGGTCACCGCCGAGGTCAGCGACATCGCCGGCAACCCGGCGACCCCGGCCGAAAAGCCGCTGACCGTCGACACCACCGGACCCAAGCTCGCCATTGATCGCCCGATTGGCGACGGCGACCTGTCTGGAACCGAAGATAACGCGGTAACCGTGACTGGGACCACGACGGCGGAGCCCGGCCGAATCGTTACCGTCAAGATCAATGACAGCGACAACGATCCGACCAAGGAAATAACCGGCAGCGCCGTGGTCGGCGCCGACGGCAAGTGGACCGTCACCGGACTCGACCTGTCGAGCCTCAAGGATGGCCCCTTAAGCGTCAAGGCCGATGTCACCAACGTTGCTGGCCAACCCGCGACCGACACCGCCAGCGTCAACCATGACGCCACCGCGCCGGTCATCGACATCACCACCGGACCGACCGGCGACAAGACCCCGGTCATCGAAGGCACCACCGACGCCGAGCCCGGCCAGCCGGTCACCGTCACCATCGATCCCGACAACAACCCGGCGACCGACAACAACGTTGTCTTCACCACCACCGTCAAGCCCGACGGCACCTGGAGCGTTGACACCGAGAAGGACACCCCCGCATCCGGCACCATGCCGCCGGCGGGATTGCCCGATGGTCCGATCCCGGTCAAGGCCGAAGTCACCGATAAGGCCGGCAATCCTGGCAGCAAGGAAGAGCCGATCACCATCGACAGCACCCTGCCGACCATCACCATCAACGAGCCCATCGGCGACGGCGACCTGTCCGCTAGCGAAGACCGTTCCGTCACCATCAGTGGCGTGACGACCAAAGTCGAGGCTGGCCGGATCGTTACCCTGACCATTGACGACCAAGACCCGAGCACCCCGGCCGTGACCGCTAGCGCCCTGGTCGGCGCCGACGGCAAGTGGAGCGTCAGCGGACTCGACCTACACAACCTTCGTGATGGCAGCCTAGACGTCAAGGCCGAAGTCAGCGACGCCGCCGGCAAGAAAGTCAGCGACACCGCCAGCGTCAATCACGATACCGTCCTGCCCGAGATTCTGATCGACCGCCCGATCGGCGATGGTGCGCTTTCCGCCAGCGAGGACGACGCCGTCACCATCAAGGGCACCACCACCGCCGAGCCTGGCGAAGTGGTCGCCATTACCGTCACCGACGGCACTACCAGCGTCACCGCCAGCGCCATTGTTCAGCCCGACGGCACCTGGAAAGTCGACGGCGTCGATCTGTCCAAGCTCAAGGACGGTCCACTCGACGTCAAGGCCGAAGTCGCCGACAAGGCCGGCAACAAGGCTAGCGACACGACCCCGGTCGAGCACGACAAGACCGCGCCGACGATCAGCATCACCTCGCCGGACAAGACCAGCAACCCGAATCCGGAGATCACCGGCAAGACCGATGCCGAGCCCGGCCAGGTGGTCACCGTCACCATCGACCCCGACAACGACCCCAGCACGCCGAACGACGTGGTGTACACCACCACCGTCAATCCCGACGGCACCTGGAGCGTTGACACCAAGACCGACACCCCGACCGAAGGCAGCCTGCCGCCCGATGGCCTGAAAGGTCCGGCCAAGGTCACCGCCGAGGTCAGCGACATCGCCGGCAACCCGGCGACCCCGGCCGAAAAGCCGCTGACCGTCGACACCACCGGACCCAAGCTCGCCATTGATCGCCCGATTGGCGACGGCGACCTGTCTGGAACCGAAGATAACGCGGTAACCGTAACTGGGACCACGACGGCGGAGCCCGGCCGAATCGTTACCGTCAAGATCAATGACAGCGACAACGATCCGACCAAGGAAATAACCGGCAGCGCCGTGGTCGGCGCCGACGGCAAGTGGAGCGTCAGCGGACTCGACCTGTCGAGCCTCAAGGATGGCCCCTTAAGCGTCAAGGCCGATGTCACCAACGTTGCTGGCCAGCCCGCGACCGACACCGCCAGCGTCAACCATGACGCCACCGCGCCGGTGATAGACATCACCACCGGACCGACCGGCGACAAGACCCCGGTCATCGAAGGCACCAGCGACGCCGAGCCCGGCCAGCCGGTCACCGTCACCATCGATCCCGACAACAACCCGGCGACCGACAACAACGTTGTCTTCACCACCACCGTCAAGCCCGACGGCACCTGGAGCGTTGACACCGAGAAAGACACCCCCGCATCCGGCACCATGCCGCCGGCGGGATTGCCCGATGGTCCGATCCCGGTCAAGGCCGAAGTCACCGATAAGGCCGGCAATCCTGGCAGCAAGGAAGAGCCGATCACCATCGACAGCACCCTGCCGACCATCACCATCAACGAGCCCATCGGCGACGGCGACCTGTCCGCTAGCGAAGACCGTTCCGTCACCATCAGTGGCGTGACGACCAAAGTCGAGGCTGGCCGGATCGTTACCCTGACCATTGACGACCAAGACCCGAGCACCCCGGCCGTGACCGCCAGCGCCCTGGTCGGCGCCGACGGCAAGTGGAGCGTCAGCGGACTCGACCTACACAACCTTCGTGATGGCAGCCTAGACGTCAAGGCCGAAGTCAGCGACGCCGCCGGCAAGAAAGTCAGCGACACCGCCAGCGTCAATCACGATACCGTCCTGCCCGAGATTCTGATCGACCGCCCGATCGGCGATGGTGCGCTTTCCGCCAGCGAGGACGACGCCGTCACCATCAAGGGCACCACCACCGCCGAGCCTGGCGAAGTGGTCGCCATTACCGTCACCGACGGCACTACCAGCGTCACCGCCAGCGCCATTGTTCAGCCCGACGGCACCTGGAAAGTCGACGGCGTCGATCTGTCCAAGCTCAAGGACGGTCCACTCGACGTCAAGGCCGAAGTCGCCGACAAGGCCGGCAACAAGGCTAGCGACACGACCCCGGTCGAGCACGACAAGACCGCGCCGACGATCAGCATCACCTCGCCGGACAAGACCAGCAACCCGAATCCGGAGATCACCGGCAAGACCGATGCCGAGCCCGGCCAGGTGGTCACCGTCACCATCGACCCCGACAACGACCCCAGCACGCCGAACGACGTGGTGTACACCACCACCGTCAATCCCGACGGCACCTGGAGCGTTGACACCAAGACCGACACCCCGACCGAAGGCAGCCTGCCGCCCGATGGCCTGAAAGGTCCGGCCAAGGTCACCGCCGAGGTCAGCGACATCGCCGGCAACCCGGCGACCCCGGCCGAAAAGCCGCTGACCGTCGACACCACCGGACCCAAGCTCGCCATTGATCGCCCGATTGGCGACGGCGACCTGTCTGGAACCGAAGATAACGCGGTAACCGTAACTGGGACCACGACGGCGGAGCCCGGCCGAATCGTTACCGTCAAGATCAATGACAGCGACAACGATCCGACCAAGGAAATAACCGGCAGCGCCGTGGTCGGCGCCGACGGCAAGTGGAGCGTCAGCGGACTCGACCTGTCGAGCCTCAAGGATGGCCCCTTAAGCGTCAAGGCCGATGTCACCAACGTTGCTGGCCAGCCCGCGACCGACACCGCCAGCGTCAACCATGACGCCACCGCGCCGGTGATAGACATCACCACCGGACCGACCGGCGACAAGACCCCGGTCATCGAAGGCACCAGCGACGCCGAGCCCGGCCAGCCGGTCACCGTCACCATCGATCCCGACAACAACCCGGCGACCGACAACAACGTTGTCTTCACCACCACCGTCAAGCCCGACGGCACCTGGAGCGTTGACACCGAGAAAGACACCCCCGCATCCGGCACCATGCCGCCGGCGGGATTGCCCGATGGTCCGATCCCGGTCAAGGCCGAAGTCACCGATAAGGCCGGCAATCCTGGCAGCAAGGAAGAGCCGATCACCATCGACAGCACCCTGCCGACCATCACCATCAACGAGCCCATCGGCGACGGCGACCTGTCCGCTAGCGAAGACCGTTCCGTCACCATCAGTGGCGTGACGACCAAAGTCGAGGCTGGCCGGATCGTTACCCTGACCATTGACGACCAAGACCCGAGCACCCCGGCCGTGACCGCCAGCGCCCTGGTCGGCGCCGACGGCAAGTGGAGCGTCAGCGGACTCGACCTACACAACCTTCGTGATGGCAGCCTAGACGTCAAGGCCGAAGTCAGCGACGCCGCCGGCAAGAAAGTCAGCGACACCGCCAGCGTCAATCACGATACCGTCCTGCCCGAGATTCTGATCGACCGCCCGATCGGCGATGGTGCGCTTTCCGCCAGCGAGGACGACGCCGTCACCATCAAGGGCACCACCACCGCCGAGCCTGGCGAAGTGGTCGCCATTACCGTCACCGACGGCACTACCAGCGTCACCGCCAGCGCCATTGTTCAGCCCGACGGCACCTGGAAAGTCGACGGCGTCGATCTGTCCAAGCTCAAGGACGGTCCACTCGACGTCAAGGCCGAAGTCGCCGACAAGGCCGGCAACAAGGCTAGCGACACGACCCCGGTCGAGCACGACAAGACCGCGCCGACGATCAGCATCACCTCGCCGGACAAGACCAGCAATCCCAATCCCGAGATCACCGGCAAGACCGATGCCGAGCCCGGTCAGGTGGTCACCGTCACCATCGACCCCGACAACGACCCCAGCACGCCGAACGACGTGGTGTACACCACCACTGTCAATCCCGACGGCACCTGGAGCGTTGACACCAAGACCGACACCCCGACCGAAGGCAGCCTGCCGCCCGATGGCCTGAAAGGTCCGGCCAAGGTCACCGCCGAGGTCAGCGACATCGCCGGCAACCCGGCGACCCCGGCCGAAAAGCCGCTGACCGTCGACACCACCGGACCCAAGCTCGCCATTGATCGCCCGATTGGCGACGGCGACCTGTCTGGAACCGAAGATAACGCGGTAACCGTGACTGGGACCACGACGGCGGAGCCCGGCCGAATCGTTACCGTCAAGATCAATGACAGCGACAACGATCCGGCCAAGGAAATAACCGGCAGCGCCGTGGTCGGCGCCGACGGCAAGTGGACCGTCACCGGACTCGACCTGTCGAGCCTCAAGGATGGCCCCTTAAGCGTCAAGGCCGATGTCACCAACGTTGCTGGCCAGCCCGCGACCGACACCGCCAGCGTCAACCATGACGCCACCGCGCCGGTGATAGACATCACCACCGGACCGACCGGCGACAAGACCCCGGTCATCGAAGGCACCAGCGACGCCGAGCCCGGCCAGCCGGTCACCGTCACCATCGATCCCGACAACAACCCGGCGACCGACAACAACGTTGTCTTCACCACCACCGTCAAGCCCGACGGCACCTGGAGCGTTGACACCGAGAAAGACACCCCCGCATCCGGCACCATGCCGCCGGCGGGATTGCCCGATGGTCCGATCCCGGTCAAGGCCGAAGTCACCGATAAGGCCGGCAATCCTGCAACGGATAATGGAACGGTTACAGTCGACAGTACTCTGCCGACCATTCTCGTTGATGAACCGATCGGCGATGGTGATTTGTCACCTAGTGAAGATCGGGTGGTCACGATCAGCGGCAAGACGACTTTGGTCGAGGCCGGCCAAGTCGTATCCGTCACTGTTAACGATGATGACCCCACTACGCCCGAAGTAAAAGGTAGCGCCGTTGTAGGTGCTGACGGAAGTTGGAAGGTGGTTGGTGTCGACCTGCACAATTTGCGGGACGGCATCCTGAATGTGAAGGCTGAAGTTACCAATCAGGCCGGGAAAAAGGCTACGGATACGGCGACCGTTAATCACGATACCA